>PVIJ01007852.1:0-79175 GCA_004024925.1 Scalopus aquaticus | reverse complement strand
CCCCCCCACCCTGAACTTAACGGATTAAGCAATTATTAAACAATTATACACACTCAGCTACCAAAAGGCAAAACCATCAGCATCATACTTCGCTGAGGGCGCAGGCTGTGAAATAGCTCCAGCTCCTCCCCCGCCCACCATCTGTGCGGTTTGTGGACAGGGTCGAGCTCTGCCTCCTCTCCCTCCCCCAGTCCTTCCTGAATGGGGATGTTAATCTGAGCAATTACAGCCAACAAAACACTGGAGAACTGCGGTCTGAAACCCAAACCGTCCAGGACCAGAGGGGGGCGGGAGGCCGCACCTGGACTGGCTGGGCTGGGGGCATTTTCCCCCTGCATTGTCCTTCAGCTGACAGTGAAAAGAGTTTTCCAAGGAAACAAAGGAATGAAGGCTTTAAAATCAGAAATGCAGTTTAAATCTGACTGTAGCATGTAAATTACGGCTGTTTAGCAAAAATACTTAATAGCTCTGGTCCTCAGTTTTCATTTGCAAAGGCGATAACAGCACCCAACCACAGGATTGTTATAGGAGTAAATGTAATTATCCTTAATTTCCCCTCTCAGCCTTCTACAGAGCCATCACACAGCCAGCACAAAGCAAAACTCATTAAAATTTACTTGCTAGTAAGATCAGCACAGCAGAAGATTCACTCGTTTAAGGAACATTGCTTAGCATTGTTTCCAGAAAATTATATGTATATATGTATTTAAAGGATTTCCATTTTACAGATTAGGAAACAAGCCTTCAGCTAGAGCTTGCTTGTTTCCCCACCTCTTACATGGGGATTTGGTAATAAAGATGAAAAATTATCCTCACACGCTCTTTCTGGCTCAATGATAAAACTATGACTCTTCCTGTGAGGTCTTGGGGGGAGGGGCTCAGAGACAGAGTGGAGCTGATCCCCAGAGCAGGTGGGAGGGGTACTCCAGGCCTGGGGGGGGCAAGCTGGCCTCACTGCCCCCAGGCTCCACTCCCAAAGCCTCTGCCAGCAGTAGGCTGAGTGATCTGGAAGATTTTGGGGATGTTGGTGCCTCAGGCCACAGCTGGGCTAATTTTCCATAATCTTGGAGCGGAAGAGATAAATACAGTGGCATATTTTTAAAGCCACAGCTCTTGCTTTGTGCCCAAAATAACTCTGCCATTTCTAGGTTAAGAGTATAACAACATCACGTGCTGTGAGCCCAGATTCAAAACTTGGAATGGCTGGTCTCACATCTTCCTAAGTCTCCATAGTCAGCTATAAGAAAAATACCACATATTTTGCTTCCGTCACCCCCAGCCCAGCAAGCTGTACGGCTGCATCTACCTTACTTTCCTGGTGGCTACATCCCCAGGATCTCAGGAGGGCAATTTCCCCTCATGTCCTCCTGGCTTGCCTCAGATACTGCTTCATACTGGAGGCAGCAGCGTGCCTCAGATTAAGGTTTTTTTTGGGGGGGAGGGGTGCGGGGGGGGGGTGAGCTCGAGCAAGTACTGGGCCTCTCAGCCCCCCTCCCTTTGTAAGAGGGTGGTCCTCAGGAAAGGGAAGTGTTCCAGGTTCCCTGCCCCACCCAAGGGAGGGTGGAGCTGAGCAGGAGAGAGAAGAAGTTGGAGAAGGGCAAGAGGAAAAAAGGAAGCAGGATGGAGAGCCAGAAGAGGTATAAGGGGCAGAGAGACATGTAAAGAAACTGTACCTGGACTGAGACAGACGTGGGTGAGAGACCCGTGGGGAGGTTAATGATGGCAACATTGATCTTGGTTTTGATTTTGCTCTTTTCCTCACAGACTTGTCTGACTGCTTCTGACCCTTTTCTATGGGTCCCTGCCAAAAGGTGTTTTAGACTCATGGCAGGCTTTTGGGCCTTGCCTTGGGCCAATCCCATTTGGGTGGACTTTTGCCCACGAGGTGATGGGTAACTTTGGGTGCTTAGTTTAGAAACTATATTCTTTGTCTTTTCTGTATTATCAAACTAATTGTATTAAAGTTTCTTTTCCACTTAAGGTCTTAAATGTTTTGTCCTGATGCGGTGGATGGCAGACCCTATTTCGAGTGGGCGGGTTTGGAGCTTCTGGGGTGCCCCTCTCCCTGCCCTGTAACACCTTCACATGGAAGACAGCTAACAATTGCTGACTAAGGAGACTGTGAGCATAACAGTGCAGTGAAGCACGCAGAGAAGCCAAACTGAAGGATAAGGCCATATTCCTCTGAGGAACCCCAGGCCCCCTTGCCCCCTATTCCTGAGCCTTCCTTCAGGAACTCTTCCAGCGTCCCTCCTGCCGCGGAGTCTCCCAGGGGTCATTAAAGCCCGCAGCTGTGAATCGTCCAGCTTAGACGCTGTTGCTAGGAGAGAGCTGGTCTCTGGTCTCCAGAGCCCCTAGAGCAGTGAGGGAGCAGCTCAGACCCAGTGGAAGGCACCCTGGACTGGGGGGGTGCGGGGGTTCAAGGCACAGCTCCACCATTCTGCTCTCCACTGCCCCCACAGATTTGGGTGACAGGGACTTGAAGTTTCTTCTTCTGTGAAGAGGACATGGTTAACTCTCCTGCAAAGATATTTTCATCCCACTACATTTACTTCTTCACAATTAACTACACATTGTGCTAGGAATTTTAAGATAGGCACCCTGCCCTTAAAAGAGTTAGTACTAAAAAAAACCACAGGTAAATGAATACCTAGGATATTGCTTTAAGGACTAAGCAAGGTAGAGAAACCATCTATTAATAAACTTTCAGATCCCGGCCCTACCAACTAGGTAGACGTGGGGCCTCACGTAACCAGAGCTCTCTTGGTTTCCTGACCAGTTCCCTGGCGGTCACACCAGTGAGAGGGTGCACACGCAAAGGGCTTACCTGGCGCAAGGGCACAAAAGATAGTTTAAATGCTCGGTACAGGTTAGCTATGATGATGATTATTCACAATTAAATTCTTTCTCCCACAATATTCTCAGCCCTGAAGGCCAAGTCCCTCAGTGGTGGTGTCACTGAGTTATAGGTGACAGAGCATGAGCGGGAGGGGCCACAGGACGGGACACAGGAGTCCACCCCAGGTAACAGGACACCAGTTTGATCCTGTCAGCCGATGCCCAGCAACCCACTGCTGGAGTGCGTCCCATGTGAACACTGGCAGGCATGCATAAGATGTTTGTGTAAGAATGCGCACTGTTACTGAAGAAAACGCAGATGCCAACATGAAAATGGATAAATTACAACCCAGGCATGTAACGTCTGCTCTTATCAAGGAAGAATGAGGTAGATCTGTGGACACTGAGCTGGAAGTACAGCAGGGTGCTCCCCAGGGAAAGGGGAGGCTCCAGGTTCCCAGCCCTAACCAAGAAAGGGTGGCGCTGGGCAGGGAGGAGGGGAAGCTGGAGAGGAGACTGGGGGAGCAGGACAGAGCCAGAAGGAGCCCTGGAGGAGGCACGGGGAGCACAGAGGATGTGAAAGAGCTGCGCTTGCTTCCCAGCCTTGGCCTCGTACCAAGGGCTTGGGGGACATGGAAGGAGACACTTGCAAGAGACAGATGTGGGCGAGAGACATGTGGGGAGGTTGGCAAGGGCAGCTTTCATCTTGATCTTGATTTTGCTCTTTTTCTTCTGGGCTCATCGGGCCCCTTCTGCCCCTTTACTATGAGTCCCCATCAAAAGGCACCTTAGACTTGTGGCAAGTTTTTGGGCCAACCCTGTTTGGCTGGGGATGGGGTAACTTTGAGTGCTTGATTTGGAAACTTTTATCTGTTCTTTCCCTTCTCTTCTCTTTATTGCACATTAACTGTATTAAAGTTTCTTTTCATTAAAGGTCTTATGCACTAGAGTATGTTATATCTTGATACAGCAAATGGCAGAACCTATATAGGGCAGACAGGTTTGGGGGTTCTGGGGTGCCCCCACCCTGCCCTGTAACAGATGTTAAGAATGAAACAAAAAAAAATGTGCTGATATGAGTAACATCCCGTTTTGCTTTTTGAAAGTCTATATATCTAAAAAAAATTCAGATATCAGTTATGCGATTAAAAATCTGTAAAGTATTTGCAAAGTGAACCCTAGTGTAAACCAAGGATTTGGACAGTTGTGGACAGTTGTGTGTCAGTTGTGGACAGTTGTATGTCAGTGTAGGGTCATCAGTTATACAATGTCCCACTCTGGTGGGGGCTGTCAATAGTGGGGAGGCTGTGTGGACTTGGGGGGAACCAAGTGTGGAAGTGCTCTGTACTTTCCCCTCAACTTTGCTGTGCAAAAGACTACTCTAAAAAGAATAATTTTCTTAATTAAAAAAAAGGGGGGGGTGGAGAGGTACACACAAAACTGTTAAGAGTGTTACCTCCCTGAAGGTTAGTTGGGCTGAGGGGAACTTCAATATTTTCACGCAATGCTAGTTAATATGTACATCAGTGATATAACAGCTTGTTATTTTATAACATAGTTCTCTAAACTTTACACTTCCAAAAAATCTGGAGGGTACACACTAAACTATTGGTGGGGGTTATTCTGGGGAATGTGACTAGAGGTAAAGAGTGAGGTGCTACTCATTTGAGTCTGATGCTGCTTTAATTTTTTGAGGTTTTGTGCATATTTTTATAATTAAATGGGGAAGGGGGTTAAAAAGAATACTAGCCCAGTCCCTACTTGCTTTTTCAGCTGCAAATTTAAAGACCAGTTGAGACAAAAAGAAGCCACTGAAATAAAAAGGCGACCTACTGAATGGGAAAAGATACTTGCGCGCCATACATCCGACAAGGGCTTACTATCCAAAATAAAGAACTCAACAACAAAAAAACCTCATTAAAAAACAGGCACACGATTTGAATAGACAAGGCACCAAAGATGACATGTAGAGGCCAAAGGTACACAGAAGATGCTCATCATCACTCATCATCACGGAAAAGCAAAGCAAAACCACATGAGTTATCTAGCAACACACCTGTGAGAATGGCTCATATCAGAAGAACAAGCAATTAGTGTTGGCACGGATGTGGGCAACATGAACTCCTGCCCTGTTAGGGAGAACTTGAACTAGTGCAGCCACTATTGAAAATAGTATGGAAATTTGCAAAAAAAATTAAGAATAGAAATACCATATGATCCAGCTATTCTACTTCTGGGGATTTATCTGTGAAACACGGAAACACTACTTTGAAAAGACACATGCACACATAATTCATCGCACCACTATTTACAATAGCCAAGATACTGGAACAACCTAAATGCCCATTGAGAGAGGAGTGGCTAAGGATTTGGAGCATATATACTATGGAATACTCAACCACAAAAAAAGAAAAGATGAAATCTTGCCATTTGCAACAACTCTTAGAGAGAACAGACTGGTGGTTATCAGAGGGAGTAGTTACCAGAAGGGTTGAGCAGGGAATGAAATGGGGGGAGGGAGTTAGCTGTATGACGGGGTAAGAAGCCTAGACTTTTGGTGGTATATAATGCTGTATATATTGAAATTTACATAAAGTTATGAACCAATATTATTTCACTAAAACATCAAAAAGAAAAACTACCTAAAATGTGTGGAGCAACATGAACAAAATATCACTTTCCCAGGTAGCCTGGAACCTGGACCACCTCTATAACTTGCAGGGTCCAGCACAGAATGAGAAAGCCCTTGTTAGAAGTTACTTCAAGATGGCGACAGTATGACATGAAACCGAACAGGGCTTCCTAAGTGTGGGGCCCATGAAGTCACCTTGCCTGGGTGCCACAGCCCCCTGCAGGCTCTTCGTAATTTGACAAGGGCTCTTCCCCGGCCCCATCCATACTGCTGCCCCTCCCCCAAAACTGTGAGGTGGAGTCATTTCACCCAACAACCACACTGCTTCTGGCTTTGGTTGGTTTTCTAACTCCTCCCCTCCCTTTCCCCTTCACTGTGTTACAATCTGTGTTCTCAAAATTTGGCAGCAGTCCCAGGCTCCCATCACTGTCACTTCTCAGCCTTGAACGACCATTTCTAGACAAGCAGTGCTGTCCCTGCACCCAGGGTGTAAAATGGAGGTGCTGTCAGAAAGGCGGTGGAAGGATGAGGAGCGTCAGGGTAGCGCTCTTCACCTCCACAACCTCCCTGCTCTGTGCACCTCAACACTTTCCACGTAATCTAGCAGGGACATTATGAATTCTCTGTGCTGAATGCCAGGATTCCATCGAATCAATGAAACCTTCCTGGAGCCACGCCCTGTGCACGTATTACCTCATTCAGTGCTTAGTTCTAATCCTTGATTGTAGTAAAGAAAGGCAATAAGAGTTCATTAGCTCATCTTGACCTTGAGGTTGATTTCTGCAGACTCCGTGGGCCAAGGGGCTGCTCTAGAGTCTCCACTCTTAAGAACAGGCCGAGCTCCTGGTGGCTCTCCACTGCCAACACATGAAACTACAAGTTCTCTCTTTTTTTTTTTAAAGTTGCAAGGCTCCAGATAACACCCCAATCTCAGAATGTTCTTGGAGGTGCTCATCTTTTCTTTTTTTTAAAAAAAAGATTTATGCATACAAGCTGGGGTACAGGTCAGAGGCGTGAGACGGTGAGAGGGTTCACCAGAGAGAGAGTGGGGAGCAGCACAGGCAGATCGATGGAAATACTCTGCTGAGGGGCAGCAGGCGAGACGGGAGAGGTCTGCTGCGCCATGTGGGAATCTCCCTGCCGGGCATCAAACTCACCACGTGACACCACTGCCCACAGCTCCACAGCGCAGCGCTTCTGCACCACCAGGGAGGCCCTGAAACTACAAGCTCTTTAACAGGCCGTGTAAAGGCCCTAGGAAATCTGACTCCAGTCTCCTCCTGACTGAATTTCCCGGCAGTCCTGCATTCCCATGTGACCCGTGTCCATCTCATGCACTCTCTATTCACCTAGGGCCTGCTCTTCTATTTCTTGCATGTGTTGTTCCCTGTACCTGGAGCATGTTTTCTCCTGCATCCTGCTGACTGCCCTTTAATATGCAGTACGAAATGTCACGTAGGATGTGACCTGCTCCCCTAAGTTCCCAAATCCCTCTTGTGGCATCCCACACATCCAGTATTCATGGACGTTGAGGGACAGTTTCAGCCCTGTGAGAACAATTTGGGAGGCCCTCTCAGGAGAGGTGAATCTGCTTGTAACAGTGTGAGAGCCATAGGAAGCGGGTCCAGGTTCCCTGCTGCACCCAAGAAAGGGTGGAGCTGAGAAGTTAAAAAAGACCAGAGAAGGACTTGGAAGATGCATGTGCGCAGAGAGACATGTAAAGAAGAAGCTGCACTTGCTTCTTGGCCTTGGACTTGTACCAGGGACTTGGGAGAGGTGGCTGAGACCCATGGGGAGGCTGACAATGGCAGCCTTCATCCTGACTCGGGTTTTGATTTTGCTCTTTTCCTTCCAGACGTGTCTGGCCCCTTCTGCCCCTTTCCTGTGCCTTGGACCTGCGGCAGGCTTTCCGGCCTCAGAGGCCCTGCTTTGGGCCAACCCTGTTTGGCTGGGCATTGCCCCACGAGGGGATGAGTAACTTGGGTGTTTCTTGGGGCAACTATTTTAAGTATATTCCTTCTCTTCTCATCTTTCTATTGCACACCAACTATTAAAGTTCTTTTCTACTGAAGGTCTTATGCGCAAAGAGTATGTGTAGACAAACATACGGTGGATGGCAGAACCCATTTAGTGTGCAGGTTTGGGAATCCCAGGGTTCCCCTCATTCTGCCCACTAATACCCCACCAGATCATGAGGACATGTTAATTTATATTTGCATCATCTAGAATAGAGACTGGCCTTACGTAAGTCTTCAATAAATATTTAATGACTGATACAAAAGGTTCCAGTCAAATTCTATCTTGAAGCCAAGCCAAGAAAAACACCTCTGCATAGGGTACTTTAACACTTCGGTTTTTTGTACGTGGAGATGCAGGGTTGGGAGGAGGGAACGTGAATGAATGATGGTTCTAAAAGCATGTGCCTCGTGTGCCTAGTGCTGGTCAGTGATGGAGCTCCAGGGCCCAGCCTACCAAGTGGCCTTTCTGTGAGTCTGCTAAACTTAAGCAGCCTGTTTGACCGCCAATTTTCATCTGCAGTTCTGCATTCCTATACAAGGTCAGAGCTGCCCAATTAATTAGTCAAAGCAAAACTTTACAAGGTGCCTTTCATATCAACCAAGAGGAGAAAGCTTGATCACTCTGGGAAGGTTATGCACCTCAAGGTATGACGGGGGAAGCCCGGGGGGCTGACGACGAGTGCATAAAACGTACTCCTGACTTACGCATTATGAGGTATGACCGGGAACGCCTGGGGGCCGAGGACCGGTGCATGACAAGGGACCCCAGAAGCTGATCAGTGGAAAGCCTTGTTGACAAGATTAGAACCATACCGGAGGGTCTGGGGTATAATTTCAATTACAACATTTGGTTGCCAAACAGATAAGAATTATCTGGTCAGCAGACTCATGTCCCCCCAAGCTCCTCACGACAAAAACACATTATTTAGTTTTACCCAATTTTTTCTCCTTGTTCTCCTGACCTCTGTAACTGATGTTGTGTGATAATTCCGGAAATAAAAAGGCCAGGATCTCGCTCATTGAGCAGCATCCTGCATCACGTAGTCTGCTCCACGACTCCCGTGTATCTGTGTGGTGTTGCTCCCGATGCAACACCTTTCTAGTGCCCTTCAGGCTGCACTGTTTAGAAAGCTAGTATCTTGGAGGCGACGTGGTAGCCCTGGGTGAGAAAAGGCCAAAGCAGCCAATTTGTATCTCTAAATCCCTAGATTTGGAAAGAGCTACTGAAGAGCTCATCTTCCCTAAAGAAATTTCCCCAAGGCAAATATTTAGAGTCGATTTCTCTCTGGTCCAATAAAGGAATGTGTGTGGCACTGATCACTGATACACACCCCCGCAGTGGCACATGGCACCTGGTGGCACAAGGGCCCCAGGGGAGCTGGTCCCCAGGGGGGCCTGCGTGGGTCTCATGCTGATCACTGTCAGAGGCCTGAGGGGGGTTTATTTTCTAAGCCACCCTGCTAGGGTGCCCAAGGCTTTGGAAGTGCCCAACTTGTTAGGTCTCAAGGGGTCAGCCGGTGTGAGAACAGGTTCGTGATGCAAAACGCTCCTGAAAACGAATCCTAAGTGCTCAGGTGTCCACAAGCACACTGCCCCCCACCCCAGAAAGCACTGAGGAAAAGCAAGTGGGTTTTAAGAATCCAGACCCATGTTCCCCCAAGTACCATAGCCCCCAACACACATGCGCACCCCTATTAGGCTTTGCACATTCTCCTTCAGGAAAGCCTGATCTAAAAACATTAATCTGCTCTCACCTCGACCCTGATGCCAGCCGCGCACGGACAGGCAGCACCTGCCGCGGGCTCTGGGCCCACCCTGCGGGCAGTAGCGCTTCTCCTACGGTGCCCTCCGGTTCCTTCCACAGCAGCCTGGGGATGATCCAGCACTGTGCTCCCCAGTTGCTCCTCCACTCCTGGAGAAACACACTGAAGACCAGGACAGAACTATGTTCTCAGCTCTCAGCAGCAGAGCGCAGTGGCCCCGACGTTCTCCCCGCTCCACACCGCCACCTCCCTCTCAGAAGGGGATACCCACCACCCAGACTCCAGCCTCTGAGGGAACCTGCTAGGGAGGGACCTCCACCTCCAGTTCCAGTTCCTTCTTTCCTTTTCCTGAGAAGGAAAAAGTGTTTATCTGCTCCAGAGATGACCACAGCCACAACTTCAGGACCTGCCTCTCCACTGCACTATCTCTCCATCCGTTGCTCCAGAATCCTCCTCTGCTCTGCTCGGCCTCAGCTCATCAAACCAGGAGCTATCCCCCCTCACCAAGGCAGAATGTCTGTGGTCTTGATGTCCTTCCCTTGCATTCGGGAGGCTGGAGGCCCTGTCATATTCTCCAGAACAACTCTTTTGAGTTCCTGGACCCAATTTTCAATGAGGGGCAGAATGGGGAATCAAGCAATTCTTGGGATACCAGGTAGGCACCCTAAAATTCCCCTGTATTTGACATCATCTGTCAGGAGATCTGCAGCCTGGGGTTCACAGGTTAAGGGTTCAGGCTACCGACCCCCTTCAGATGCAGGCCCAGCCTGTTACCTGAGCTTGTGACCAAGGAGCTACAGGCTGGAAGTTCCAATGACCCCCCACCTTTGACTTCAGACGCCAATCACAAGTCCAGGTTGTTACCTGTGCTTCTGCCCAGCAGGCCATAAATCAGAGGTCCTTGTGATCATCTCATCCGGTTCAGTTAATTTGCTAGAGCGGTGCACAGAACTCAGAGACATATTTGCCTTACTAGATCACCAGTTCATCCAGCCTACTTTAAAAGGATAAAGCCCAGAGACAGGTAGAGGAAAGATACACAAGGGCAGGTTCAGGAAAGCAGGCTCACCTTTCTCCCCACCTCCACATGTTCACCAACTCACCAACGGGAATTTCCCCCAAGCCTGTCCCCATGGATCTTCCGGGCGATGTCATTACATAGGAATGACTGACTGAATCCTGGGCAGCTCCTCCAGGCCTCTACCCTCCCATGAGATTGCAGGAGGAAGCTGAGAGTTTCAACCCCCTCCTCACTGGCCATCTCACTGGTACCCAGCCCCTGTTTAGGAGTTTTTTGAAAGTCACTTCATTAACGTGACAAAAGACACCTTTATAGGTCTTATAACTTAGGAAATTCCAAGAGTTTTAGGAACTGTAAGCCTAGAAACCCTACAAAAAGACCAAACAGCTGTGAGAAACACAGTTTGATCCTCTGACTGACCAGTCACAAACTGCACCGTGGTTACCAATAGTCAGCCCGAATCTGAACTTGACTCCTCAGGTGGTGTTTTGTGTCTGTGAACAGTTAGGATTTGGAGTGAAAGAGGGTAGGTAATTAATTAGGCCCCACCAAACTTCTCAATGAAGTATAGCCCACACTGACAACACCCCTTCACGGTCCTCATATGCTCCTTAATTTACCCTCAGCCTCTACTGAAATGCACACACACGCCCACACACCCCTCCACCTGAACATGAAAGACCTTGTGTTCACCAACCAGGGTGGTAGAGATATAGGCAAAGATGCCTGTGCCCTATTTCCGGGCATCTATGAATATGACATTAGAGATTTCACAGAAATGATTAAACCAAGGATGTTGGGAAGAAGCAATTATCCTGGATTATCCAGGTGGGCCTAATGTAATCACAGGGGTACTTTTAAGGGAGAGAGGGGGGCAGGAGAGTCAGAGGCCTGCAGAGCTTCTGCTGCAGGCTTTGAAGATGCAGGAAGGAGCCAGGAGCCCAGAAAGGCAGCTCAGTGAAGCAAAGGAAACAGATTCCCAAAGGCCTCCAGAGGAAGGCAGCTCTGCAGACACCTTGATTTTAGCCCACTGAACCACATTCTGGACTTGATTCCAGAATATCAGATAATAAATTCATACTGGCCTATGCCATCTGGACAGCGGTTACTGACAATTACCCCAGGAAACTGCACAAACCTTGCACTTGGAAGTAGGGGTGCTGTCACAAATAACTGAACAGGTAGAAGGGGCTTTGGAATTGGGCGGTGGCAGAGACTGGGAGATTTTGATGAGAAAGTGAGTGAGAGGCAGCAAGTGCCTCAGTCACTTTGTTTGCCTGTTTTAGAGACGTAGGTTACCTGTTGTTAGAAATATGGACATTAGTGACTCTGATGAAGAGGCCTCAGAAAGAAGTGAGGGACACGGCACGGAAAACACGCGTGGTCCCAGAACACCTAGATGTCGTGAGCGGGCAGACGGTTGGAATGTGGACGTTGGTGGGGCAGCCAGGGAAGACGCGGCTGGAAATGAGGAAGGTGTTAATGAAAACTGGAAAAATGAATCCCTGTTATATAGTGACAAGATCACACCTTGAGTTTAGCTCAGCAAAAACCATGTTTGGACTTCTGGCCTCCAAAGTGTAAGATAATAAATTTGTGTTGTTTTAGGCCACACAGTTTGTGGTAACTCATGACACCAGTAACGGAGAAGAACACAGGCCCGCCAGCCATCCTGACCCTGTGACCAGCCCGCTCCCGGCCGCCGCCGCTGCCTGTCCTGGGCACAGGGCACAGGGACAGCGCCTGTTAGGCAGGTCACCTTTCCTAAGTTATAAGTTACATACACGGCCTTTGCCATCATCACTCATTAATGAATTACATGAACATTTATTAAGTACCACTGTCTACTAGACACTATACTTGATGCTGAGAATATCAGAGAGCAAAAGCCCTGAGATGTCTGACGTGAGGAAGCCCCTTCATCCCTCTGAGCCTCAATTTCCTTATCTAACTGCGGGAGAGGAACTAACTTCCCTCCTGCTTAAGAATGAGATGCGTGTGAAGTGCTCGCCACAGCGTAGCTCTCAGATCACAGCTCATATTAAGTCTTCCTTTCTCTTGTTCAAAAAGACTATTTTTACAACCTCGGGGGACAACAACGCTGGATTTAAAGACTTTGCAACTTCAACCCAAAGGAGCCCCATGGTAGACACCTTCCTGGATGACAAGCTCCTGGACCTCATGGCTCCCCATCGAACACACAGCCAGGCCCAGGGCTGGCGGGGGCAGTGCTGCTCTGCTCCCCCCTAAATTCCTTGACTCGTAGCTGGGGTCATATCCAGTGTCAGTCATTCATACTGGCTGAGGTTCTGGCTTTGCTTACCTTTCAGGGACCCCAACATAATATGGGGACAGATGTGACACATACATGTCTTGAGTAAGCAGCATCTACGACGTAGGGTCAAAAAAAACGAGATGTGGGGTGTCACCTTACTCCTCATGATGCTCACGAGCAGCAGCTCAGGACACAGGCGCGGGCCCCTGGAGTGAGCCCAAGCAGGCGGACTTCCGGCCATCAACAACATTGGTTCAGACTTTCATAAAGGCATTATCTAATTTTTAAGTTTCTCTGGTGGCTTTTACATTAAATGGCAGCTATAACCTGGAGCCCCTTCAAAGAATCCCTTTGGGATTCTTCAGCAAGGGACACCGTTTCTAAAAGCTGCTGTCCCCACACTAACCCCTGACAGTTAGACTGCCTTAGTCCTACAAAGCTCTCAACTTCCTGCTTTACTATGAGCACAAACACCCTTGTTTCCCTTACTTCCTTTGGTGGTGCTGTCATCTGGGATCACCTTCTCCCACCCTTCACCCAGCCCCGCCCCTCGGGGACAGGCTGCTCCAGGTGGGGCTGCTGAACCCAGCAGAACAGCACCCATCTTGCTCCCTCTCTCTTTTCTAGTCATTTGTAAAGCGCACCAAGCACTGAAGCAGATGGAAGCTACTCCCCAGGCCACACGCTGGTCTCCTGGCCTCCTGGCACTCAGCAACCTCGTGGCCCTTCCCGAGAGGCCTGAACGCTTGACCTGACCTTGTTTCTCCAGCTTAGGCAAGGACCTTCTCAACTGCAAGGTGAGTGCCATTGCAAAACTGAGCTTTTTGAGTTCTTTTGGAATAGGGCTGACCATCCCTGAGAGTGTTTGCCACTGGAGACCCCTGCGGAGGCTGGGCACGGGCCTTCCCCCTAGTTCCTAGAGCCAGTGGGGAGAGGGCAGCGCCTGCTGTGGCCACACAGCTTAGCAAAACAACAATGAGCCACCACTCCTCTTCCAGGAAGGGGCTCCAAGCCCAGTTCCAAATAATCCGAGTGGGCTTCCCCACAGGACCATACGCAGACCCCACTCCATACCTTCCCTTCCCCCACAAGACTCCCAATCACACACGGAGCCTGTAGTGGCTGAGCCAAGTCCAGAAGCAGAGTTGCTGACCCTCTTCCTTGGTCCTCAGTGACACCAGGATCTCCCCGGTGGACACTTGAACGCCCCTTTTCACAAGGGGCTTGGAGACGCAGCCACAACAGACGACACGTGGAGAAAGCCTCCATAAAGGAAGGATAAAGCCCATTATCTCCTAAGACATAACACTGGTCAACAAATTTTTATAAAAGTCATGTTACTGAAATAAAATTAGTCATTTCCTATCAATTTGTATGTGCTCAACACGAATATGACAGTCAAATTCTAATTTTGGCTCTAGTTTTTTTGTAACCTGCAATAAATTGATGTTTACATCATGAAATGCATGCCAATAGTAATAGGCCTACGGTTAATACCTGTAAAAAATCAAGCCATAGACTACTTCTTAGATGTCTTTGCTTGTCTCTTGTACAGCTGTTCAGGAATAGAATAGGTGGAAGACGGTTTCCACTGTGCAAAAGCACAGCCTTAAGACTCAGTTTCGAAGAGTCTAGAAATAGTCTCCATTCTTATAGGTGATGAGTGATTTCTAAGGCATTCATGAGGCCCTCAATATCAGAACAGAATACCAGAGTACTTTCCTTTCTGAAGAAAGGCTCCAACTGCTGGTGGCGCTTTCGATAGAAAGTAATAGTGACATCTTCTTCTAGAAGATTCCATTGTTGGAGTCTTGATCCTAGCAATTCTGCCCTGTTCTTGGATAAGTCCACGTCACAAACCAGGTCATTTAGTTCTTCCTTTGTTAGTCTGTGTGGGGTTGATGATGCACCACAGTGAAAATCTGGATCACTGCATGCTGATGGAACAGGAGAAGAACAGGTCGGCTCACCCTCATCAGATGAATCAAGAGAATATTCTGCTGGAGGTTCTTGAATAGGAAGTCCCTCACCATGTGGAACTGGTCTCAATGCAGACGGAATGTTTGGGTAGACTATTCTCGACTTCTTTTGCTTTGTTATTCCATCAGAAAGAGGAGGAACCAAGCAGAAGTAACAGTCTTTTATGTGGTTACTTGGCTCTCTCCATACCACGGGGACTGCAAATGGCATGGATGGTCTTTTGCCATTTAACCACTGTGAAAGCTGTGTTGTCCATGTAGCACAGCATATATGCAGGGCCCAAGGCTTGTCTTGGTCACCAACCTTGCATCCGAAGTAAAGATGATAAGCCTTCTTCACTTGAGAAGTGATACGTTTCTTCCGGTTGGCAAAGGTCACTTCCCCACAAACAGAGCAGAAATTGCCCACGCTATTAACGCACTTTTGAGGCATTACTGTTCTGTATTGTGCCTAAATGGATAAAATCATAACAGTTCTATGGAACAGTAGCTTAAACTGTTTCGCACAAAGTCTGAAAAATTTTTAATGCTCAGGCTTTCCAACAGGGCTTTCTATAGTGCACTGCTGACGTCAGCTTACTTCAGCAGCCGCCTGGCAGTAGTATGGCATTGCATCAGAAAATGATGCAGTCAACACTGGATGATGTGTGCATGATGGTATTATGCAATGCGATGCAATATGACATCATTCTAGGCTGATTTAGGATGTTGTTGCAGTCCTACTAGATAAATTTACACAGTGAAACATATAAAATGAATTATATGAAATATCTTAAAAGTGAGAGCTAATAAAAAATTTTCCGGGTTATATTCATGTTCAGCACACCAACACACTACAGATTAGGCCTTTTTAAATCAGTTATGATCTCACTGTTGACCAGTATAATCAGCAGTGTTTTCTCACGGTCAAGTTCAGCAGCCAGACTATTGCCCCAGTTGCACACAAAGGTGCTCATGATGACAGCAGAGACTCTGGTGAGCCCCAAGTCTCCATTTCCTGACCCTTCACTTGCTGCTCTCTGCCCTGTGGGGACTGAAGGCGGCCACAGCCTGGGCCAGGCCCCACCACTCTTCTCTCCCCACCACACAACAACTATGCAGGCCGAGCAGACGTGAACATGAGCAGAGTGGGGTTTCAGGATCTCTGTTTGGGGCCATATTGTGGAAGAAACTCTTTTGTTACGTATCAGGCCCCCAACCCTGACTGTATTCTGCCGGGGCCCACCAATCCTGGGAGAACTGGTGTCAGAAAACAAGAGGTACAGGAAATACAGGAAAGAACTATCTCAGGATCTGTTTACTAAACAGAAATGTGAACTTCAGAAAACCAGGAAGTCTTCATTTCAGCATTTTAAAAATTTTCATAAACATTAAAAATAGGTGCAGAGTACTCTTCCAAGGAGAAGAACGAGGGCAATGCCAGCTGAAGCCAGCAAAGCTTCATGGCTTCTGCTCAGAGGAATCCCTTTCCTCCCTCCAGGCCAGTCCAGAATGTACCCCATAATCTATATAGAGAACCCCGACAGACATGATGAGCTCCAAACGCCCAGAAAGTGCCAGCACGTCTGACAAGGACACTTATCCCCAGCTAGAGACTGCTAAGCCCACCTGGGCTGAGATGGAAGGGGAGCACGCAGGTTGCTGGTCCCTCAAAGACACCCCTGATTTCACTGTTCAGCCTAGTAAGGACATGACACCCCTCCAGGGCTGCCACTGCCATGGCAGTGCAGGGTGAGCAGATTAGTGGAACAGCAGGCTTTCCACATTCTCCAACAAGGCCCGAGGCCGCACTCACTGATGAAGTGGAAAAATTCACGTGGCAGTGCTCCTAAGTGGACCCCAAACTCTCAAGGCCTGGGGCCTCTCTGGCAAGACCAGAGATCAGGCTCTCCACAGGGAGTTGATTTTGTCAGAGGTAAGAAACCCCAACACAAACATGACCATGAATCCCGCTGTAAAACCGGGGCACACGAACTGAATCTGTTCCCCAGAGTACGGAGGCCCGCTGACCCAGGGCAACAGTAACCCCTTAAGGACACAAAAGACAGCACTTAAAAAAAATCTCTATATTACAGCCTCCCCACAGAGATGACACAGAACATCTCAGGCCTACATTCTGAGGTTGAAGGATAAATTCATACCTTAAAAAATCATATTAGTTCCCCTTTACTAAACAGTTTTCACGCTCTGTGAGGTGTGGATTGTCTTGATTAACTCTTGCCACAGGCCTGGAAGGCAGAAGCTACTATTATCTCCAGTTCATAGAGAAAGAAACGGGTAGTGTGAAAAGGTAAGCAACGTCCCCAGGATGTGGAACTGCAGCGTGCAGAGCCCGAATTCAGGAGAGGGGTGCTCTGCCCCCCCACCTGAGGTCATAGCCATCAGCGCTGCGGAGCAGCAAGGCTGCCTGCTCCTTGCGAGACAGATGGGAAGCAACTGTCTTCCTGACATGGTTTTTGAGCCATCAAAGACACAGACCTCAAGAATATTAACTCTCTACTCTAGGCCAGGTTAAATTTTAGGGTACAACTGGGACACTTGGGGGAGCTTGTTAAAACACAGATCGCTGGGCCCCCCTGAGAATTTCTGATTCGGGAGGTACTGTTGGTGCTGCTCTCTGGGGAACTGTACTCTGAGAACCACTGTCTGGCCTCTACAGGATGCCTCTGGGCCCAAGTCTCATGGCTTTGGTTGCCTCACCTACCCAAGTGATCTTTCACCCTTTAGTCCTGCATCCCCTGGGGTCCTGCTTGACAAGTAACCACCTTTCCTTTGGCAAGGCTGTGCATTTCGGAATCCCCAGAGCTCTTTGGAAAACAGTGAGTGTCAAAAATACCCACCCCCAAAATAACTGGTGTCACCTTAGGTAAGTCCTGCCATCCCATGAATGGTCAAAAGAGGGACCTAGAAAGACCAGTAGGAGAAAGCACAGTAGCCAGGCCCCCTGAAGCCAGGCCAACTCCTTAGAAGGCAGAGCAGTCTCTAGAACCTCTTGGGGTTACCTCTAGGAACTGGTCACAGGAGGACCCTCATTAAAACCTCTCCAGAGCATTCACACAGAGAACGTCAGGGTCACCCACACGGGATTGGCCGTTCATGCCCGCCCTGCCGAATCAGCAGCTGTGGCTGTGCCACACTCCCTGGTCAGCTCATTTTCCTCTGCTGCTCAGTCTCAGCTGAAGCTGCTACGACCCCTGCTTTGGGTTTGCTCTCACGGGGGGAAGCTGAACAAAGAGCCCAGCAATCAGGATGAACTGACTTAGGGACTGACTTATCTGTGGTGGTTCAGGAAGCACCCCCTAGAGAGTCCCCCTCACTCCCTTCGGAGCATGGCTTCTTATTCTAAGCTTTGGTGAAAATGAATGAACGGCATAGTGGAAAAGCCAAAGAATTCATCCATAGAGGAAAAACAACTAACAACTGCAAGGAACAAGTGTGAATGAGGCTCAGTAGGTCTCTCCTCCCACCTGCGGCTGGCAGTGTTGGTCTGAGAAGGAGCTGGTTGTGGGGAGGGACTTGGGTGTCAAGAGACACGGGCGGCTTCTGGAAGCAACTGCATCCAGGAGGAGGAGCCATCAGGAAGCACAAGGGCGAGAGCCGCAGTGAAGGCAGACTCTACTTGAGACGGTGTTGTTTGGGGATACATTTTCCTTTTCTTCAGGGAGAAGAAATCAACCCTCCCTGTTCCATCCCTCCGGGAGGGCAGCTGAGCTGGGCGGACTGTGAAGATGCCAGGCTGCTCTGCACACACTCAAACAACCAGAACCTGGGTCTAGAACTGGGAGCCACTGAATTCTGCGCTCCAGATTATCAGCCAAAGATGTATGACAGATCACACCAAAGTGCCCCAGAAACGAGAAGTAAGACTAGACGTCACTAATCCTGTATGCCAAACAGGACGATGGGCTCTGTCTTCCTTAGTTCTCATGGCAACTTAGTCAGATAGGCATTATCATCACTGTACCCAATTTACAGTTAGCTGGTAGGAAAACACGAATTTAAACAATTTGCTTGCGCTCACCAGGCAAGTAAGTTTGGGATTAGTAACCAACTGAGATCTGACTCCTTCCAACCATCATCTTAATCTTTACATCACATCCCCACCACAAAGTGCAGAATATATTTTGAGTCCTAAACCCTAAGAGTGCCAACAGGACAGAGCAGGGGGCAGAGGGGACTCTTTAACTCCCGACCGCTGGGGTGAAATTATGTTGAAAAGTATGGTGAGGTCACCCCCGGAACGTCTGGCTCTGCCCAAAAGGACTATGAGTCATGAGTCAGCAGCCAGACACAGCCCTGGACGGGAAGGATCACATGAGAAGTGGGGGGGACTTGGGGAGGGGATGATGGGGACACCTTCCCCATCTGCTGTCAAGAAGATGGCCTCCTACCAATCATCTGAATCTGAAGGAGAGACCTGGGCCAGGGGCAGGTGACATAATCACAGATGGTTCTGTCCAACATTTGCCTAGGAATATGCACCAACCAGCATCAATGAAAGAAAGAATTATTCAAAGTTATTCTTGACTCATCACATTGGTCTACAGGGCCTCTACGGGCACAGGAAAATCCCTGAAAGGCTGTCGGGCTCCAGGGGGTGACTTCACGGAGCTGCTTTGGGTGAGAGTCCTCACCTTTGCAGACAACTCCCCACCCCGCAGGCCTGGGCAGTCCAAACCCTCTCCTCCTCCATCACTTCCTCATGCTGTCGTTGGCACTGGGGTTGTGGATTTGTCAATGAACTATTTTATGTTCGTCCCCTTGCCATCTGGCAATATTAGCTCTCTAATGAATTGCTTTAATATGTGCTTCCCCCCCCCCCGCAACAAATGTGACTTTTACTTGAATTAAGCAACATTCATAAATAGCAAATGCTGCCTGATTAGAATCAATGAAAGCCCTTAGAGTTGCCAGCAAAAATGGGCCCTTAGCTGCACATGTTGCTAGGATAGCCGAAGTGTTTGAAAGGCGCCTCATTATTTTTGGAAAGAACTTTTTACACACACACTTATGTCATCTGTTATCTATGTATGTGTGTATCTGAATTTGGATGGATTCTTGCAAACTGGCCATGCTATAAATTTAAGTGCTAGATACACCTGGACTTGAAGCTAGAAACACAAGGGTTTGAATTTTACCCCTGCCATTTATTAACTCCATGACCTTGGGGATGTTTCTTAACCTCTCTGTCTCCAGTGCCTCATATGTAAAAACAGATAAATCTCTTGCAGTGTTGTCATGAGGAATAAATGAGGTAATACATGTAATGTACTTGGCATGGTGTCTGGGTATATTATGGCTCAGTAATTGTTAACTATCATCACATGATATAGTGGGCTATGGCAGGCACCACCTGGAGTTTCTGTGGGACCCAGCTTCCGCCCTTTCTGAAAACTGCCACACGGATGAGCCTCCAAAGCTATATCTTCATCATGACCCTGCTTTAGCATCTGGGCAAAAATACGAAACTAGGAGTCTCCCTGGTGGTCTAGGAATTAAGTCTCAGTGCTATCACCACTATGGCGTGAGTTCGATCCCCAGCCAGGGAGATTCCCACATGGCACAGCAGACCTCTCCTGTCTCGCCCGCTACTCCCCTCAGCAGTGTATTACAGCAAATCTTCCTGTTCTTCTCCCCACTCTGTCTCTGGTGAACTGTCTTATCCCCCACACCTCTGGCCTACACCCCATTTCTTCTATGCAAAAACAAATTTAAAAAAAGAATATGAAACTGAAGAAATTCAAATTAAAACAATTATCCTGTTTATGCAGCCACTGAGTTCTTGATCCAGCCTGTTTGAGTCTCTTTTCCCAAAGTTTAGATTAGGAACTGGACCCCACTGACCCCCTGAGCCCGGAACCACAAGGCGAGCACGTTTGGCTAACAGCGAGTCTGCACAGCAGTGTGAATGCTCAATAAGAAATGGTTCTGACTCATTTGAAGTCAAAAAGAGCAGTTCTGATAACTTGCCACTTCCACAAGAAACCTCTTTGTTCTTTCCTATCAACCGACCAATCTACCTAGTTACCTGTCTCCCTTTTGCTTAGTACTTGTCCATCTGCTGGCTGTCCAGTGTCTTCAACCAAAGGTCTTTGGTTGAAGCCCATGAGACCACAGACTAAGCATTTGAAAGGTACTTGGTTACTTGTGACAACAACTTTACACACACCCATCCATTATCTCTTTCAGCCCTTGAAGGACATTAAGTAGGAAATCAAAATAATCAGGCATATAAGGAAGTCAGTGGTGTTCAGGAAGAGGAAAGAACAAAGAGTCCAGATTTTAGTGGTCTTAGAAAAACAGGCCATCTGATTGCTCTGCAGAGCCCAAGCAGGAAGGCAGAGTCACCACTCCTTACCTGGTGTCGCACTGGATACCGTCGGCCACTGCTGATCAGGCCCCCCAGGGCCAGCCCGCAGAATGCCAGCCTCCTCCAGGTGCACGGAGCTGAGGAAACACACAGACCCAGGACACAGTGAGATGGGAATGCCTTCCAGGTTTCCTCCCGCCCCGTGCAGTGCTCGGTCTCTGAGGCAGGGCCGCACCCTCCATGGCGCTGGCGCTGCAGCCATTTCCGCCGAGCAGTGACCTGGCATGAACCGCCAAAGCAGAAGCACTGCTGACTTGCTGCCTGCTGCACCGCTCAGGCAATAAACATGTTTTATCTTTCTGGCAGTTTTGGTTTTCATTAATGTCATCTGGCGCTCACTAAATCTAACAGGAAGTCCATCCAAGGGCTGATGCCATTTTAACATCTTACTGCTGAAGCAGAGAACAGAGCTTGTGTGCAAAGGCCCAAGCCTCGCTTGCTGGCTCTCTCGTTTCTGGCTTCTGTATAGCAAAGAGGAAAACACACTGGAATTGTTTGCTGCTAACTATAGAATTATTCCAGCTTGAATACCCAATTAATCCGTGTATTAATAACTGTAACTTCTGTTTATCTCTCTGTATCTCTTACCCATAGATGGTGCACCAAGCATTTCCTGGGACAAGGGGACCTTCCACCACCCACCAAGCCCATCTCAGAAGCGATCAGACCAGCGTGACCTGGGAGCCCTTCTTAGTAAGCAGAGACAGAAAACATACAATGTCCAGGGTGCAGATGTCACATTCATTTCTACATGGCTAGTACACGCATGCACTAGAGCCTCAAGTATTTGGTAGATGAATGGAGGGAGGAGTAAATGGGGCCCTAAGAGTAAATAAGTGAGAGAGTCTTCACCAAAATCAGAGTGGGGGGGGGGTCTTCCTGGTGGTGCAAGGGGTTAAGTCTCAGCACTATGAAGCTACGGGCAGCCACTGCAGCACCAGCTTGATCCTCAGCCAGGGAGCTTCCCATATGGCACAGCAGACCTCTCCCGTCTTGCCCGCTGCTCCCCTCAGCAGTGTACTTCAGTAGATCCACCTTTAGTGCTCCCCACTCTCTCTGGTGAATCCCCTCAGCACCCTCCCCCCGCCCCACACACACACTTTTGGCCTACACCCCAGCTTTCTTATCTGCAAAAAAACCAAATAAACCAGAGGACCCTTTTGAACTAGACATTGGTTCATCCTGCAAATTAAATTACTAACACTTACACTGCTATCTTGAACCCCTGTGGGAAGGCTCTCTCAAGCTTCACCTTCAAAGACCGTATCTAGTGGAAATTCACTCACTATGCTCTGCTCTGCTGCTGTTCTCCCCTTCACCTATACCTTAGAATCTTCTCTTTTTTTCCTAAATATTAGTATCTTCGAGGTGTTCCCGGATCCTGCCAGCAAGTGATATAGCTCAGTCTGGAACATTCTGGAGATGACACTACCCTGGAACCAGCTCAGCTCAACGCAGAATTTTCAAAGGAAGGGTTCCATGACACCACAACTAGAAAGTCCAGGAAACCAGTCACGCGAGTGAGAAGATGCATGTCACCTACAGGTACAAAGCTGTGTATGTCAATGTACATGTTTGGTTTTTTTTAATGGGTAAAAGGGTGATATATTTTAGTGTTTTACTTAACTATAGCTTTTAAGGTACTCTGACACTTTTCCAGTCAAGCACTAATTCAATTAGTGGTTTGTTAACCAGGTTTATTCCCTACTGGGTGGCTCCATGAGCCAGCTCAGATACAGGCGAAGGCCTAAGCTGGTCTCTAGCATATATGTAGGATTCCTCCCCGCATGGAGTATTCTGGCCGCTGCATAAGTGTTTCAGCCTAAAATTATGATTCAGTTTCCAATATGTCAGTAAGCCAACTACTAATCTTCATTCTTTCACTGATTGCTTCTCTTTCAGAAAGCACACCCGATATAATTTCTGCTCAATTTATAATGTAATGCTTGAGAATATTAACTTATTTTCATCAAATGCATTTTTAATGGGTTAGAACTAATTTTTCATGAACTCAACACGTACTTTGAAAGTACTCTCATTAGAAAGTAGGTTTAGTGAAGAGCTACTTAACAGTTGCCCAGATATTTTGTGGGGTTTAAGTATGGATTTTATTTCTTCTTTAAAACTAAATCTTTTTGGTGATAATGATCATTAGTTTTTGGGTCCTCCCTATTTCATTTCCAAAGACACTCACAAATAATGAATCTTTTATTTGACCCTATGACATGGATGCTAGATCAGCTCTGGGACTAATGATAGTTAATCAATTACTGTCAAAGAGACAAAGCAGGAGAAGCAAAATTATATTTAATCTGAGTCTTAGAGTAATGCTATTATTCTAGGTTAATTTAAAATAAGCTAGATTTGGTCTCTAGATATTCAATAAGGGGCCTTAACACAGGTCATCCTCTGAAGAGCCCAGGCCCTTGATGGCTATAAGATAGCAACAACATGGAAAAGATCAGGTGATTCTAATGGGGGTGAACATGAACAAGAATAATCACCAATTACTGTGGCTGACAGGCTGTAGTAGGCAACATGGGACAGGAAGCCAAGGTAGACAGCATGAGCACAATCACCACACAATGCAGTCAAGAAAAGCATCAATATTTTTCTTTCAATTTTGGGGTTACATTTTTATTCCTCCACTTCTGCACATGATCCACCCCCCCCCACACACACACACCAAACCACCTGTGCCAATACCCCAATACTCCCTCCCTGAATCTTTTTCTCCTTCCCCCCCACCCCCCGCCGCCACAAAATTCTTTCACTAAATCCAAGATTTTTTCCTGCTGTATTCTGCTCATGTAAAAAGCATCAGTAGTAATTATTTTTAAGAGGAGAGAAAAGTTCAGGTGTAAAGGGGATGAAGGATGTTGGAATTACTTCCTTATGGACATTTTGATGAGAGTACACAGCAGCCTGGCCCAGCAGTTTTAGGGGAACTCTAATTTTCCAGCGCTTGATAAGCATTTGGCCAGTGCTTTGACCAAGTCCAGTATTTCAAGGAACAGACATAGAGACAAGAATAATTGCCTTCTCCTGGCAAATGAGCTGAAGCTTGGTCTTGACAGTGGCTTTGTCTGAACCACACAAAGTTCAAGTTAGTTTGGCACAGAGAAGGGGGGGGTACATACCTGTGCATTCCGGCTCTCAGGGAGGCAGAGTAACGCCAGTCAGGGTTGGGCTGTCGAGGCTGCAAAATCACAAAGAAGCCTTCGTTACTATGGCAAAGCAGAGGGCCCCCAAGGAGGATGTTAACTGATTAGTGATTCGTACATATTTCCATGCAACTGAAAAAAGTATTGGAGGAGCTGTTTCACGTGTGACACTAAGATGATGGCATTTACACCCATCCCTCGTTTTATTGCGCTTCACTTTATTGTACTTTTTTTTTTTTTTTAACAAACTGAATGTTCTTGGTCCCCTAGCACAGAGCAAGTTTACCAGCGCCATTCTTCCAGTAGCACGTGTTCAACTTCGTGTTTCTGGGTCACATTTAATTGAGGTGTGGATGGTTTTTTTTGGACACGATGCTGCTGCTCACTCAGACTACAACCCAATGCACACAGCTTGTATGTGCACCAGGAAACCAAAAATTCACGACTCTCTTTACTGCAATATTCACGTCACTCAGTGATCTGGAACCAAACCCGCAGTAACTGCCTGTGTAGCCGCTTCAGGGAGAATTCAAGGGGCCCATCAGGGTCCCTGCACAAACAGCCTGGAAAGCCGGGTTAACGATGCTGTGAGGACCAGCCCGAGCCCCACAGACTGTGTTCTTCTAGCAACTCTAGGGAAGGGCAGGCTGCTTGGAGACGGAAAAGCTTTTGTTGGGTCTGTCCTCAAGCGCCCCATTGGGGGACCACCCCCGTGTGGAGTCCTGGTCGCTCCGCTTGGGTGCACAGCCTGCGGTGGGCTGCACTGCGGCCGCTGCGATGTGCGGCCGTGCTGGGAACCGCAGCGAGCTTGCCCCGGGATCGCGCGGCCGCACCGGCTACCGCCTCTTCCAGGGCGCAGAGAGGGAAACAAACAAGGCAGGGTTTGCCCTTGTTTTGCTGCATAATCCTGTTACAGAACTGTCCTTGCTCCCTGCCCCTCCTCAGGCTCAGCCTCCTCACTCGCCGCCTCACGCGGGAGGGCTACGCTGCCAGAGCCTGACTCACGCTGCGCACCGCTGTGGGGGCGGGACCGGAGCGGGCGGGCCACAAACTGTCAATCCAAAGTGGGGGAAGAGGGAAATATGGACACCTAAGACTGCCTGGGAAGTCACGTGCTGAACGGAAGCTACTCAGGATGAAATCAGTCGCCCTCACTGTCTTAAATCAATCGGCAAAAAAATGTGATATAAAACCCTGTGATCAACGTCCGTTTGTGTTTTCATGGGCAGAAATGAAAGGGGCCGTGTCACTGAACACTAAGGTTCAACTGGGAGGAAAGATAGGGAGAAGGAGGTTGTATTTTATATTTTCCTGCAGATTATAATGATCAGATTTAGTGGCTACAAAGTCACAATGATACTAATCAACTATTTCAAAAATGCCAATAATCCGCCCCCCCCCCCCCATCCTCACAGTTCATTCAAGGATGGATGCACAGCATTTCATAAACCAGCTTCTTCACAGCAGGGAAGAATCGACTAGCAGCTCAACTTCCAGACTCTGGGATGGCAACACTACATTCAAGGATCTGCCAATGTCAAGGTTCAGAAAAAGCCCCTCCAGGCCCTCCGCTCTGCTGGTGTGAACACGCCCACTCCTTCAATCTTGGTTTTCCACCTCACAAAATGCTAGGGATGGCTCATATCAAGTAGCATCAAACTCTCCATGAAACGAAGGGGTGTCCATTTTCTACCAGGGGTGTTAAAGGGAACACAAGAGAAAATATTTGCAAATTGTAAACCTGAATATGTTTTTTGGTAATTAATCATGTCACCCTTACCATCCCCAACCATCAGCGGCACTAGTGTCAACTGTGAAAACCTTCCTTTGAGAAAGACTGAGACATCTGTGGAGTAAATGCTGCCAGTTTTTCTGACTGGGTGACATTCATGATGAAAACTGCTGCAACTTGATCTTTGGAATGAAATCAGCAGCCTCATTTTGCTGAAAAACACAGTTCTGGGACTGACCAAGAAAATAGGCTCCTACACAACCTCACCTCCTCAATGACACAGTTAATTTGCTACGCTGCCATCTTCTACATAAATCCACCAGCAACAAGATGCTTCTCAGATTTGCCAGAATAATTATGAGACATCTTAGGGCAGTAAGACAGGAAAGTGGGAAGAAAGAAATGCAAATGTTTTAAATATCCACACAATAGCAGGCAACGAGTGCTCCACATAGCACTGTGAGCTCCCCACATCTGGGCTGTACCACAAACTCTCTGAAAGGAAGTTCTACCTGCTGTGCTGGTCAAACATGCTACTTGTCCCCAGGCAATCACAACACACAGCCCATAGTATCCTCACAGCCTGGGGGCAGGGGCGGAGGTTCAGCTATCTGGCAGTTTTTTAAATTATTTTGATTAAATGAACTATCATGCCAGGGCATATATAACTGCACTTAAAGTAGAAAAATCAGAAATCTGGAGCTTTAGGAAGATTCAGTGACTTGCCTGATTGGGGTGCTGACTCACAGTCAAGTATAGGGTACCCTAATGTAAACGTCAGTGTTGTAAATACAGGTAAATGAGGCAGGTGGTGTTGTTTTTTCTTTTTTCCTCCTTACTTCTCCTTCATGGAGAGTTTCCCAGATAGTGATTTATTTTTTTAAATGATACAAAGTTAAAAGTAGTAAAATGTAAACAGGTTTCATCCAAATTTAAACCTGGGGGAAAATTCCAGCTGAATGGCTCCCTGCTGATATACCTCACACAGCGAGACCTGTCCTGGACTGTGACAAGTTCCAGGCTGTGTGACTTAGTTCTCTGCTGCCTGCACAGACATCCCAGGACTCTGCTAAATTTCTAGTGGTGCAAAGACGCAGTCTGGGGATGTTTCAAAGTTTAGTCCTTTATGAGAAACAGTCACTCCAAATGCAGAACTAAGGAGTCCATAATGGGTGACAGGGTATTACTAAGAACAAGAACTCATTTATGTTTCTAACAAAATCAGGCAATGACCTGACTTACCCTGTAATGGTATTATTTATTATTTGTACCATAGAATGCTTGTGCTACAGAAAGGTGAATCACCTCTTCCAGGATATTTAAAATAAAGCAGGTAAAAACACCCGATGTCATTCACAAACTCACAGGATGACTCAGTGAAATAAACTATCTGGTGACCATGGAGATCCACAGTGACTGTCAATAAATGGCTCTCTGAAAAACAAGACTACATGTAGCATCTCTTTTTCCTTCTTAATATGTCAGGATGCATCCCCTGCAAATTTTTCTGTTTTGTGAGCACTGATAGAAACTACGAAGGCAGAAACCCAAGATGCCCCCAAGACTCCCACACTGTCACTTACATGGCCGGCATCATGTCTCAGGCTGGACTGAGATGGGTCTCACTCCATGGTTCATCCCATTTACTGGAGTGGCTGTAAGAAAGGGAGCTAATCTGGGTGGGGTGGGCCTAATCACACGAGCCCTGTCAACCAGAAGCAGAAAGCAGAGAGATTTGAAGCATGCAGGGACTCTGGGGGAGAAGATTCTCCATCATGGAGGATGGAGGGCATAAGGCAAGGACCTGAGTGCAATGTGTGGGAGCAAGTGCCCACCAGCCAACAGTGAGACGGCGGGAATCTCAACTGAATTCTGCCAACAACCTGAATGATCCTGAATGCGGCTCCTTCCTTCAAGCTACAGAGGGAACTCAGCCCAGCTGGCATGCTGGTTTCAAAAAACAGGAATATCAACTGGGAAAACAGGAGCAGAGGGCTAGCTCAGTCATAAGCTGTAGGACTCGGAGATAATAAATGAGTATTTTTTTAACCACTAATTTGTTGCAAAGCAATAGGAAATACATAAAGTATTAAGACAAAAGGGAATATAATGTTTAAAATACTCATTATATTACATATTCATCTTGCAGTAAGTCAAAATGAATAGACAATAAATAAGAGAAAGTTCTAGGTGAAATACCTCTGAAAGCAGTTATTTACAACACTAATTCACAGAGCAGGAAAATAGACATAACTTTAAAATATACCTAATGGATTCCAGTACAACAGAAAATGCTAGGTTTGCTTAATTCTGGCTGCACAGCCTGCTAGCACAGCAGTTACTCTCTCACTCATAGTTTCGCTTCCCTGAAGCCCAGAGCTCCAACCCTTCAAGACCAGGAAGGAACTGATGTTGCTTATATGTCAAGAAACCAACATTTCTCTTTATTTTTGCAAAGTCGGATATTTCTTTGCATTTGTCAAGTTCAAATTCTGGAAAGAACTTGTGTAATTTTTAGGCTAGCACATTTAAAACATTGCTAAGGAATTGTCTTCACCTTTGATTTTTGAAAGCATAATTCTAAATTTGATAATGCTCCAAAATACTATATGAAAAAGCTAAATTTATACCCAGACTATAACATATACTGCAACATTGAACCAGGTGAAGTCCTACAGAAGTCACATTCAAAGACACCTGTAAATTCCAATTAAATTCAAACCTCTGGGCTTGGTGATGGCAATTTTTCCCTCAAACACTGGCAAACTGATATCATTCTGACTTTTCACTGACAGCAAAAACTGGTGACCAACCAAAGTGAGTATCCAGAACTGACTCTCTTATTCTGTCAAGCAGATAACATGCCAATAGACAATTTATAATATGCCAGGCTGTGTCCCTGCAGAACCTTCTGAGGTAGACCAGATGCCCATATGATGGCTCACTCCTGGGTCAGGGAAAAGGGTAGGCCAATGACATTCAAGCACAATAAATAGATTTTTTTCGTCAGTCAGAGTATGTGCAAGATAGAAAGACAGAGAAGAACTCAGCCCTAATTCATCTGGCTCAGCAGATCTGTAAAAGGGAGGAAGGAGGTAATTTGAAGAAATTATTTTATTATCAGACCAAAGAAAATAAGTCTTTTCTCAGAACAGCCTCTAGCCAGTACCGCATGTTGAAACAAAACGGCCCCACCCACTCAACAGAGGCATCAGAGGAAGAAACACCAGAATGGAAACTCACAAACACAATTTCTTCACCTATTCTGACTGTGGTGCAGCTTGAATAAATTCATCACCATATCATTTTACATGTAAATTATATCCAGGACAGGGTCACCGGAAAGAAAGTCTGTCCTGGGGGAACTAAATTAGCTTAACTCTTTCAGGTCACTACATCTGGCTTTAGGGTAAATAAGGACACACCATGGGAGAAATAACTGAAGACTTGGGGACTACAAACTGCTTTAAAATAAGGTGAATACAGATTTAACTCCATTCTGCTCTTTGTTATTTCCACGTGTTGTGCCAAATGGTCCCACTGAGGCACAGCTGGACAAGTCTGCCCCAAACCTCAAAGTGACTCATCAGTACTCACACAGTCCATCTTAAGATTTGGTTCATTTTCTTGGAGCGAAACATCAGGTTTTCAGAAATCTCCAAAGAGAAATCCTGTCCTGATGCCAAATCGTTACTTCAAAACCCTCACTGCCCAAGAGGCTATGGTGAGATAAGCTCACTGGGGGTAAAACCACCAAGAGAGTAGGGTCTGGTGTTAAATGTAATGAGAGAGAGCTCAGAGAAAGAACCTTGGGTAAAAGATGCTTAACAGGCTCTGCAGGTGAAACAAATAAAAACCATATTAGCTTGATGTAACATTTTTACTAACTGATCCTGCATTGGCAACCTTCTTCTATGCAAAAGATTACTTTTACCAAAAGCAGCCAGTTTCAGCTACTAGATACATTAGAGGTAACCTAAATGCCTAATAGATCCAAAGGAGCATAAACATGGGGATTTCTGCCTAGTCATACTATTACAAAAAGCAGACACGACTAGAGTGTCCTAACAGTGTGACTGTGAATGTTAGCCTCTTTGAGTTGGTTTCCCCATACATTAGATGCTGATAAATATTTAAATATTTAATGTCTGACTTTCAGGTAATGAAACCATGCATACATTGCAAAGCAGAGTATTTTTAGATAGCAGGGTGTCAGTGAGTGCAAATTCCCTTACTCATCCTTTCCAACCCCCATCTAAACTGAATGCAGGCACGTGGTGTTCACTGCACCCCAGATCCTCCTGTCTGCTGCAGTGAGGAGGTAGGGAAAAGAGAAAACCTGACATGGGAATTGAACAGGTGGATCTAGCAGCAATGACTTTCAGAGTTGAATGATTCTGTTCCTGCTTTGCCATGCTATGGCAACATGACTCGCTCTCTCCCTATACCCGCAAGGAGCTGTGGATCTTTAGGACTCCTGGCTGAATTTCCAAAAGGGTCTGGCAGAGTTTAGCCTTTATTAAAATCACATGCTCTCCTGGCAAAATCCCCCAAGAACAGCACTTTTCTGACATAATTTCTCCCTAGAGCAAAGGTCTGTGTAGCAAAGAACACATTAACACACAGGTCACTGCACGACAGTAGTTGTTCACGTATCAAACTGCCCCAAGCTATGACTGGGAGATGGAGGGCCAGAGTGCCAGTGCACAGGGCTTCAGGCTCAGGGCTGGTGCCAAAGCTGAGCTTTGTCTGGTCTGCTCTCCAAGCCTCTTCACCCCCTGCAGCTCACCCCAGGGGCCCAAGAGGATGCCAGGGGAATTTAAACAGATGTCGACAGCATCCTTATTTAAAGTTAAGCCCTATTACATGCTTCCAAAAGATATGATCTAAGGCATTCTGGAAACTCCTTGATTTTTCCCCATTTTTCTTAATTGGCAATCTGCCTTCTGTGGCTGCTCAGCATTGAATACCAGGTTCTTCTGATAAATCTCTCAATTCAGCTTTCCCCTCCCCCATGCTTATCATTACTTTCCCCCCCAAGATTAACATGAATTTAGAATGTGAAAATAAGAACATTCCAAGAGAGACAGCAATAGGTCAATGAAAATACATCACAAAAAATGAGTGAGGGACAAATACTATTAACTCATCTTGTAGTAGCTCTAAAATCCCAGCTATGAAGTCATTGTTTGGGAAGATAACAAATCATCATTCTTTATGGGACAAAATCTTGGCTTCTGAGATTAAAGTATCACAAAGGATGCCTATGGAGATAAACACAAATGCACCTACACATCCATGCCCCAGCTGCTTATTTATATATATTCTTCCTAACGCTGGGCAAGCTGACCTTATGTCCACTTAAAACTGCCTGGTTATCAACACCTGACTCTCTGTACAGCAAACCACCTACTTTCCAAGCCTTTGCAGTTATTGCAAACCAAATTTTAGATTCAGAAAATGAATGTGTATTTTGGAATATATTCAGGTAGTTCTTTGAAATCTTGCTATTTAACTTAAAGACCTCTGAGGGACTTGAAGAGGCTGCTTTATATCTAGTCAAAACCATAGGAAACGTCAACAGGAAATCTGATTACAGACAAGTTTAGTCAAGCTAAAAGCATGGAAATCCTCCTACAGTGAATTCAGGGTATGCCAAAAGGGGGACTAGGAGGATAGTACTTTTCCCTTCTCTTTCTCCCCAAACCAGCGTGTCCTGGTCTTCACCATTGCCCCACATCCCTAATCCATTCATCCAAATATCTCCCTGGCTCAACCAGACAATTGGTTCTCAGTCTTTCCACCTTACCATCATTCACTTCCCCTGACAGTTCCCACAGAGTTACACACCAGACAGCCAAAGCAAACTAGGCTTCAGGTTGAGATCTACATTCTCTGGCTTTCTCACGTCTGACCTGACTTTCCAGAAGGTCCTTTGCATTAGTTCAATGCAATCATTAGACATGTTAACTGAAAGAATGATTTGCATTGTAAACAGTCCAAGGTATAAACAGGGATCACATACAGAGGTCCAAAAGGCCACTACTGTCTTACAAGCCTCAGAACTTAAAAAAGGCAAAACAAAACACTCCTATAGGATTTCAAAAGCAAACTTTTCCTGTAGATGATACAGCAGAAGCTATTTCACTTTCAGTCTCTTAACATCACCCCCGTTACCCATCTTATTTTCAAGCCTGTTCTATTTCTCTACAGAGCCGTGCTTTACCACCAAATAGATGACTAATTCTCAGTTCTCAAATAACTTTATGGTTAAGTCTTCTGAAAAGAAAATGGAATGTGAAATGATTCTCTGGTGCCATTTTTCTAGAGAGGCAACAGGTCAAAATCAAAACACACAATAAAGCCAACGAGAAGAGGAAGGGAAAAAATGCACAACTCTGTGGAAGCCCACTTGACTATCTCACCTCGTTTTGAGAAACAGCCTCGTTTTTGAGGATAATCAGGTTCCCGGTGCTCTGCCCACTCTGTCCTGTGAGGTGCCTGCTCTCCCCTACAGCGGCTTGGGCTCCCCCGGGGCCTGGACCTGTCTGTGCCCCCGTGTTGTAAAACATGAAAGTGTCACTCCCTGAGCCTGCGGTCAGACAGGCCTTGTAGCAGTAGGTCTTGGTGAGGGAGCCATTGCCCCGCACCTCAATGAAGTGAGGCTGCACTTTGAGGCCATGCGGGATCCTGGCGTCGATGTTGTTATTGGCCTGTTTGTACAGTTCAGTGGGGCACCGCTCCCTCACGCCGCAGAAGCCGCCACAGCACGCAGTGCCGTACGCCGTGTAGTGGTAGCACTTGATGATGCCCAGAACAATGATTGTCAAAAGAAATATAAAAGACACTGTGCTTAATGCTATGATTAGATAAAGTGTGATTTCCGAGTATGTCCGAGGACTCTTCACGTGTCTCTGCGTGTCAGGGAGGATTCTGGAAACCCTGTCCACCACAGCCACTGTAATGGCCACAGAGGCCGAGAGCGATGGCTCGCCATTGTCTCGAACCACCACCGTCAGGTTGAAAGTGGTCCCGCTCTCATCGCCCATCTTCCTGGTAGTCCTAATTTCTCCTGTGTGTAGCTCGACTTTGAAGAGGTCCAGGTCAGACGTCTGGGCCAGGTGGTAAAAGAGCCAGGCGTTCTGCCCGGAGTCTGAGTCCATGGCTATGACTTTGGTGACCAGGTAGCCAGCAGGGGCAGTTCGAGGCACCATCTCAATGGCTGCTGACGAGTTGGTTGAGGTAGGGTACAGGATGTGCGGGGCATGGTCATTCGTGTCCACCACATACACGTTAGCCGTCACAGTGCTGCTCAGTGGTGGGCTCCCCTTGTCCTGGGCCTCCACGAGCACATAGAACTCCCGAAACTTCTCGTAGTCAAAGGAGTTGACAGCATAAAGGCTGCCACTGGCACTGTCAATGGAGACATAGGAGGTGACAGGCAGCCCTTGAACCTCCCTCTCTAGGAGGGAGTAGGTCACCTCCGCATTCTCCTTTTCATCCGGGTCTGTGGCTTGCACCGTGGAGAGCAACACCCCTGGCAAGTTGTTCTCCTGGATGTAGATGGAGTAGGAAGCCTGAAGGAAGCTTGGTGGGTTGTCATTGACGTCAGAGATTTCAACGCGCAGTATCCGCTGGGATGTGAGCTGTGGCACTCCGTTATCGGTGGCGGTCACTGTGATGTTGTAGGCAGCCACCTGCTCCCGGTCCAGTGGGCCACTCACCACCAGGGTGTAGGAGTTTCCGATGCCATTCAGTCGGAAAGGCAGCGCGGCCTGCAGGCTCAGGCTCACTTTCTGGTTGGAGCCCGAGTCTTGGTCGCTGACACTGAGAAGAGCCACGAGGGTGTTGGGCGCGGCGTCCTCGGGCACCGGGCTGTACAGATCCCTGAGCGCCACCTCCGGGGCATTATCATTCACGTCCACAATGTCCACCAGCACCTTGCAGTGACCCACCATGGGCACCGGCCCCCGGTCAGTTGCCTGCACGTAGATCTGGTAGGAAGAGGCCTCCTCGTAATCCAGCGCTCCACTGACCCGCACTTCCCCTGTGCCGGCGTCGATGCTGAAGAGCTGCCTCTCCCGGTCCGACGTGTAGCTGCTCAAGGAGTACCTGAGCTCGCCATTGGAGCCCTCGTCCGGGTCAGAGGCATTCAGCTTCACCACCAATGTGCCAGGGGGCGCGTCCTCCCGAAGCTGGACGCGGTAAGTGGACTGGTCGAAGGCGGGAGAATTATCGTTCGTGTCCAGGACGCGCACAGAGATCTGAGCGGTGCCGGAGAGGGCTGGGCGGCCCCCGTCTACCGCTGTGAGGACCAGGTGGTGCCAGACTGCCTGCTCGCGGTCTAGGCCCTTGCGCAGCACCAGCTCCAGCACCTTACTGTTCTCCTGCAGGGGCTTAAGGTCCAGCTCGAAGTGCTCGCTGGGGCTGAGCTCGTAGGTCTGCACGGAGTTGGCGCCCACGTCGGGGTCCTGCGCGCTCTCTATGTGAAAACGCGCCCCAGGCGCCACCGACTCGCTGACCCGAAGCTGGTAGTCCGGCCGCGGGAAGCGCGGCGAGTTATCGTTGATGTCCAGGACCTCCACCTCCACGGCGCTCACAGCCACGGGGCTGTGGGCCAGCACTTCCAAGCTGAGCAGGCAGCGAGGCCGCTGCTCACACAGCGCCTCCCGGTCAATGCGCTCGTTGACGAAGAGCGCTCCGCTGGTCAGGTCCAGTTCCAGGTAGCGCGGGCTGGGCGCACCCTGATGGTTGATGCGCAGACAGCCCGGCCCCAGGCGCCGCAGCTCCAGCCCCAGCGCGTGAGCCACGTTGCCCACGAGCGCCCCGGGTGCCTGCTCCTCCGGCACCGAGTACCGCAGCTGGGAGGCCGCTGGGCCCGGCTGCAGCAGCAGCAGCAGCAGCAGCAGCAGGAGGGGCGGCAGCAGCAGCCAGGACATGGGCGGCGGGCGATGAGGACGCTCTGTAGCCCGGGGACCGGTGCCCGCCAGCTCCATCGCCGCTGGCCGCGGCCGCCGGGCAGGGCCGGAGGCAGCAGCTTCCCGGGTTGAGTTCCACGCCCAGGCCCCGCCTCCGCTCGTGCCGCCCCGAGCCCTCTCCCCCGCGGCTCACGCGCTAGCACACGCCGGGGGCAGCTCCCCTCGCAGGCCCTCGGGAGGGCTCCGGGCCCCGCCGCTCCCGCTGCCGCCCCATCTCCCGGCTCCTCTGCTCGCCTGGACTCGCTCCGCCTGGCTCGGTTTCCAGCCGCCGCCGCTCCAGGGGGAGGGGAGAGGAAACAGGGCGGGAGGGGGCGGCGAGCTCAGCAAGTCGGCCTCCCTGCGCGCTCGAGGTAGAGGACGGCGACCGGGGCAGCTCCGTGGCTGCCGCCCAGCCCCTCCGCCCCGGGCCCGCGGCTCGCACCCACCGCCGGAGCGCGGCCACTCCCTGTCTCCCCGCCCCCGCCGTCCTGCTCCTCAGTCTCCGCGGCCCCCGGCTGCTTGGCGGGTTTGGAAGGCGACTGCTCTAGGAAAAGCCGTGAAGTCTCTCGGACGCGGGCGACCAGCTCCCCAGAAGAGATTTCCAAGCGCGGTTTAGGAAAATACTGAGGGCCTTAAAGTACCGGCACCTGGGCGGTGGCTCCGCGCTCGAAGGAAATACGCGCAAGGGAGGCGCTCAGAGGTTCCAGGTGCCGGGGGTTGATTCTTAACTCGACCCCTCCCCGCCACTTGCCCTAATACTAAGTACTGCAGACAGTGCCCAACTCCTGGGGCAGAGGGAGAATAGCAAATAGTATCCTCTTTCGCGGAGCAAGCTTAAAACTAGCATCCTGGCATCCAACACTCAATTCTCCTAGCCAAGTGACCCTTCTTTTCAGTGTCTTGGCAAATAACCAATACTTCAGATTTTTTAAATTCGCTCTCTAAAATATTGGCCACATGAAGCCCTAGACTTAGCTCTCATTTGACCCCTTTGATCATAATGGGAGAAATCTGGTAAATATTTTAAGGGCTTCTTCCCTCAAGCTTTTCCTTATTTGACTTCAAATCTTTTTCATTTCTCACCCAAGACATTTTCTTTATTCTTTCAAGAGTGGCTTAAACTTTTTCTTTAATGGATGACAATATTTCAAGAGACTGCAAAACCATTAAAACAAGAGTTCCTCTTGGTCTTCCAAGCCTGGCTGGAACTCCAAATCCATTAATGCTTTGCAGTGAAAAGTCTGCTCTTAATAAGCAAAAGGTGAGAGGCTGGGATTTAGCTTGCATAGCTAGCAGTCTCAGTGACTGTGGCTCATCTTCCATAATTGCAAGGCTCCTTTAACACCTCTAAGCTTCCTTCACCTAAGACTCCACACACACACCCTTGTATTGCTGCAGAAGCAACACGGAACCAGTTGTCAGTGAACAAGGGGGCTGACGGCTGGGAGGAAGCCTTTGGGTGCTGTGTCATTGCCTCTGCTTCTTGGTTCTGAGCATCATCTCTTCCCAGGCCCCTGGTCTCTTCCAGGGAGTTTAAAATCCATTGCCCCACAGGGAAAAAGCACGCACTCACGGAAATGTCCTTTCACTTGCTCCTCTCCCAGCATCTCCTAGATCTTCCTCTGTGGGTCTTTTTCTAGCTTTGGACTGGAACGGAGCCAGAACGAGACCTCACGTTTGGCTCGCTTCCCTCCTTGAAGGGATATCTGCAGAGGCCAAGGTAGAGACAGTGCCCCCAGATTTCACATCCCTTCCTTCTACCCACCAAATGTACTTGCTGACAACAGTCCAGATCTAACCAATTTTATTCAAGAAAGCTCACGGCTTCCTCCCATCACTGCAGCTTATTTGTCCTCTTTGTTCCCTTAAGGGTGCACAGTGGGAAGCAATTTCCATCACATTGTATTTCTGTCTCCTTTCTTAGGTCTCTGGCTTCTCCCTCTGTGTCTGCTTCATCCCAAAATGTCCCCCTTTGGTAACACTGTCTCTGCTTGCTGTGGTAATTGGCTCTCAGAAAGCCATAAACTCTCAAGTGCACCAATTGTAAGCCTGGCCTATGTCTTCACCCATCACTTACTTTGGAAAATAAATGGCTTATAAGTGGAATCCAGTTGTAAATTGTCAGTAAGAGTGACCTTCTCTTCCCCCGTATCCTCCCCAGGCCCTGATCGCCGCTGCCACCTCTGCCCACAGCTCAGAAACCTGGCCACTGATTACTGACCATGGGGGACCTGTGCCCCTAAAAAGATCACAGGCACTTAAGGACCAGATTAAAGTGACAGGCCAGGTGTTGTTTTAGCGGAAGCCCCCATGTGCCACATCTCAGGAGAAAAACCTGGGCCCGTCTTTCGGCAATCTTGTCATCTTCCAGCAAGGACATCTGCCAGGTTGTCTATTTTGATGAGGCGGGATCACAAACTTTCCCTAGTATTTACTTCCTCAGTGACTGAGAAGGCAAACAGCCAATACACCCTGCCCGTTTCATAGACCCTGTCCTGAAGAGCGGGTTTGTTCCAGACTCCCCGCTCCAGATTCGTCCTTCCCACTGCAGTACTGAGCCTCTCGCCACCCTTCCCAGTGAGTAGAATAGGATTGCTCAGATTGCAACACATGCCCTGGCTACAAATAGCACTGCTAGTGCCTCAACTGCACCATTCTGCATTCCTTCCCTGGGCCTTCAGGAATCCCCTACAAAACGCAGGCCAGCACAGTGACTAGGAACACAGACTTTGGATAGGATCATGTCCCTGCCAATGACAATGTTGAGGGGGTAGAGAACTAGCTGGCTAGGGAGTTGGCCTGCAAGAGCTGCCTGGCAAGGGCTGGTTGTATAGGCTGGGTGTTTGAGGGAGCAGAAAGCTGACAGGCAAAGGCTGCCCGCCACTGAGCTAGCCGGCAGAGGCTGGTAACAAGAGGCATAGAGAGCACAGAGTAGTTTGCGGTGGCTTCACACCTCTGGGTGGCAAAGTGGGGCAAAGAGGCAATGGGGAGGGGTAATGGAAAAGAAGGGGAAAGTCCCCATGAGAGAGTATCAAAGTAAACCTAGCCCCAACAGGAATGGGCCCCTCCCTTGGAGCCCCCTCCTCCTGTCAGGAGTCTCTCCTGCAATAAACCTGAATTTGCTAATCTTCAGACCAGTGTGCAGACGATTATTCCTCAATCGCTTGACCACAAGAACCCACCCAATTGGCAGCAGTGTAACCTTAGATGTATGACTGAACCTGAGCTTCAGTTTTCTCATTTTGATTGGGAAGATTTATATTAAGTAAAACACAAAGGGTTGTTATACTTACATGAGATGTATATAAAAGCAATCTGTATAGTAACTGACAAGTTTATTATTATTACTATTAAATGTAACAATATTATCAGAAATCACCTTAGCTAGGCACCAAAGCTAAGCTGCCCGAATTATTCCTTTCCCAGTTATTACTAGAACTTATCCTATATTTTGAAAACAAAAACCAGTCCCTTTCTATAGTATCAAAGAAAAGGAACTTCTGTCATAGAATTCCTTCAAGGGGCCTCCCTGGTGGCACAAGGGGTTAATTAAGTCTCAACACTATCAAGCTATCCACAGCCACTGCAGTATAAATTCAATCCCTGGCCAGGGAGCTGACCCACAGGGTGCAGCAGACCTCTCCTGCCTCCCTGCTGCTCCCCTCAGCAGTGTGTTTCAGTAGATCTGCCTGTTCTGCTCCCCGCTCTGTCTCTGGTGAGTCCTCTTACCCCACTCACTTCTGGCCTCCACCCCAGTTCTTGTATGCAGAAATAATTTTTTTTTTAAATTCCTTCAAGGACCTTGTTTCCTCACAAGAGATCCACCTTTGCAGGATACAGGAAAACACTTTAGAGACAAGTTTCCCAACATGCTGTCCCCTCAGCGCCAGCGCCTGTGTGGAGTTCGGCACAGAGACAATTAATGTTGTTGGAAAATAACTAAATTTACAACTTGTACAATCTTCTCAAATACAAATAGATCTTTTATCTCCCCCTTTCTAAGCCTTATATACATTTTAAGTTCCAGTTTTAAATCCACCTAACCCAGAACACTGTCTATCTAAATATAATGGCCATTTTTTCCCTTTCACAATCTATACCATATCTCTGAATGATGACGTGTCATTCTTTAATTCTCTAATCCATATCCTTTAATATTTATTTACTTTAATTATAAGCAGCCTGTAAGCAGAAGCCATTTCATATTTCTGAGTATTCTTCTCAGGGTAGGTAACAGTTGCTTCCTTTTTTTCATAATCTGTTTCAGCAAATTCAAGAAGATCTACAATTCAGGTACTTCTCCTTTGCTGTATATGGACAGACAGTGTGGACAGACAGAGGGCTCAAAAGCCTGAACAATTGTTCTATATATTTCTTCTTTTAAATTTTGACATATACAGGATTTCAACCCAGAGAACTGAATCCCACTAAAAAAGTTGCTCTACTGAAAAATATTGTTATCACTCTCTCTACTTCGTATTATAATCACTAATTACAAAATAAATGTATTCCTTCCTCATGATTAACAAGAAAAGTAACCACCAGGCTGCTAACACAGGGTTTTGTTTACTCCCCTGCTAGACAAGAGCTTTGGAATAGTATCCCTCCATTGCACCCCTTAATTGTATTTGTAAAATGCATCTACCATGAGGTCACTGGGTGCAGGAGCCAAACCACTTATAACACAACTGAATTAGGCCTAGAAGGAAAACATGGGCACTCAGTAAACTTCCCCCAACTCACATAATTTTCCTTTTTCTATTATTAGCACCACTGAAAGTCTTTTTACTTTGGAGAATCCAAAAATCTTTTAACCACAAGGGAAGAGGACATGTTTTGGGGTGACTGCTGGGAGAGAAACTGCCAACCAGGGAGGGCTCTAATTGTCAAGTTGTATATTTACATTGTTCTCTAAACTGTGCACATGATAATTTTAAAACGGACAAAAGAATTTTGATGTTTAGTGTGTCTGAGGCAGTTCTTTTAAAACCCATCTCGTTATGAAGGGAGAGGACTTCTGATCTTTAACTGTCGCCATAATGAAGACACTTTCTAATAGGATCACAGCATCCTAGACAGAGAGAGTGCCCAGTTCACGGAGAGATGAAAGAGCTTTTTTGTATAAAGTAGCAGCTAAGTTTTTTGGACAGTTTCTTCTCTCCAGTGGGAACAAATTAACTTTTGGAGAGAGAGTCTCTAAATTTATGTTCTGAGCAACTAAAACATTGTTGATTCTCGACTGAGGCATCTAAAGATTGCTTCAAAGAAACAAAGGGACTCCATCTATCTAACAATAAAAAGACTGTAAATTAAAAGTTTGGGGCAATCAAGCTGTTCAGTAATTTGGGACTTTGCCTTTCTATCTATAGTCTCAGCTGAGATGGTCTAACAAGAATCACAGGATGGTAAAAGTTGAGAGAGATTTAGAAAGTATCTCATTCAAGTTTTTGCTTTCCATTGAGGGAAATGTTTAAGCAGAACTTGAACCTCAAGATCAGTGAGGAGATAGGAAGCATGAAAGTGCTGTAAGTCAAGTGTTTGTAAGGAGATAAATTAGCTTTCAGAGTACAGGAAGAACTTACAGATGTGACTAGGAAGCCAAATTTTCTATTTTTAAAAAGTTGCCATTGAGCATGACATAAATTCCTTCAGAACTCTACTATACTATTACCAAAGTGACTTTTTTTTTTTTTTAACGAGCACTTAGAAATGAAGCAGGCATACGAGGGGCTGCTTCGACTTTGCAAAAATCTGGTAACATCAAACCAACCACAAAGACATTAAAACATTTCACACAGGGGCCTCCCTGGTGGCGTAACAAGTTAAGCACAGAACTATGAAACTATCCAGAGCCATTGCAGAATGAGTTCAATCCCCAACCAGGGAGATTCCCACATGGCGCAGCAGACCTCTCCTGCCTCTCCCGCTGCTCCCCTCAGCAGTGTACTTCAATTGATCTGCCTGTTCTCCCCACTCTGTCTCTGGTGAACCCTCTCACCACTCCACACCTCTGGCCTATACCCCAGCTTGTATGCATAAATAAATAATCTTAAAAAATATTTCACACGGGCATTTGACATTTTCAGTTGTTAGAATCATTGATAAGGGAAATACTACAAAGTCTATCTGGAATCCCTAGAGACATTAAACAAAGTCTCCCAATATAGCTTTGCAAGCAAAATGAAGAACAGCTGCGAGACAGTGTAGCTAGGTGATTTGATAATTGTTTGAGTAACAGTGCCCAAGTGTTTGTTAATGGAATGCTGCAGCCTGGAAGGGGAACCCTAGTGGGTGATGGCAGAGGCCCACCATTCGTCTTAGCCCATTCAACGTTTTATCAATGACTCCAGGCAAGTAAACATCCAGAGTTCAGGCCACCCCAGAGTAAGTTGAGCTCTCTGGAACAGGAACCGCAACTGCCTGGGTCAGCCACATTTCCAATTCACTAAAATTGTGTCTCACTATTTGAGACACAATGTTTGTCCAACATTCGTAAGTTTGTACTTAAGCTAATTTCTGGCTTCAGGTTTTGCAATTAAAACTTGTCCCAAGTTTCCATTCATCACTGAGGGACCTCTTATTTTAATAGAAAACCGTTTTTGGCCCTGTTTCTCCTCTGCAATTCTTGGGATTGTAGCCACTGAATAATATCAGATGGCAACTTGGCACTAAGGAACATCCTTGTTCCCAAGTGGGCTTTAGCCAAAACATGCATTGATTTGGATACATTTTTTTCTATTTCAAAAAAATGTAGATATTGCTGAAGTACCTTGAATTTGAACAGTTTTCCAAGATAGAACCAAATAAAGAAGAAACGGAAATAAGGTACACAGCTCCATTTACAATCACGCCAAAAAGCAGGAAATAACTGGAAATAAACTAAATGAAGGAGGTAAAGGACCATACAATGAAAACTTTAAAACACTATTAAAGGAAATAAAAGGAAACAAAAAGAAATGGAAAGATAGCCCATGCACATGGGTAGGAAGAATTAACATCATTACAATTGATAGCGGGCAAATGAGGAGCTCTAAAATTTGGCCAAGGCAGTGCCCCAGTTGCTTACTGGTCACTATATTGGTTCTGCACCCACGCGCACAATTGCAAGACTACCCAGACTTAGGGAACAGTAACAATGGGATTTATTTAACAATCAGGAAAAAGAAAAGAATTACTAAAGTCAACATATGGCTGTTTACCTTATTTAAAGCAATGTCCAGTCTGTTAAGGCCCAGAAAAGTAACAAAGGTAGCATCTTCCCACCACTGCTGACACAGAGCTCCTCCTCCAAACAATAGGCCACAATTTCAAAATGGCGTCTTCCTTCTTCTGCACACATGCAACGATCAGACTGTAGGCCAGGTTCCAACTCACAAGGACGATACAGAACATAACTGGAGATGCTCCCGAAACTGCCATGGTGCCCCAGCATAGCACCAGGCCAACAACACTGCAAACAGCAACTACAGCGGCCAGACGGCCCAGCAGACTGCACTCACGCATTTTAGGAGGGCGCCTGCTTCAGGCCTCTTCCTTCTTCCTTCAGCTGCAGTAAAAACAAAACTGGGAGCAGTTTCCATCACTCAGCTACTTGTAAAGCCTCCAAAGTCGCTGGCCCCAAAGTTACTGAAGATTCCAAAAACGCTCAATCTATATCCCGGCAGCTTAAAACTTCTGGCATCTGGTTTCCAAACTCTCAATCTTGGGGGCTACATTTTCTGCCTCTTCCATTCCTACATCATGGCAACTGCCTCTTTTATTCCTATATCACAGCGACTGAATTCCCCTTCTCCTTCAGTCCCTTTTATATCTCATCAGAAATTCCACCCCAAACTGCAAACTTAGCATTTTCCCTGGGGCTTTCATTCTCATCAGCATACCCCCTCCAGGGGGCACCACCTTTACTGGACTTTGGACTCAGGCCGGTTACACAGTGGTTATACTACCTAAAGCAATATACAGATTTAATGCAATACCTATCAAAATGCCAATCACTTTTTAAAGGAAATAGAATAATTATCAAATTTATATGAAACCACAAAAGGTCCCAAATAGCTAAAACAATCTTGACAGAAAAGAAAAATGGAGGTATCACACTTTCTAACTTCAAGCAATATTACATAGCTGCAGAAATCAAAACAGTACGGTACTGGCACAAAAACAGAAATTCAGAGCCATGGAATAGAATTGAAGGTCCAGAGATAAATCCATATAAACATGAACTACTTTAAACAAAGGAAGTACGGCCACATAGTGGAGAAAGAGAACCTTTTCAATAATGGTGCTGGGAACCATGGTCAGACACATGCAAAAAAATAAAGCAAGAACCATACTTAACACCATACATGAAAATTCACTCAAAATGGATTGAAGATTTGGACGTAAGAACTGAAACTGTAACCAGGCTGATACCAAAGTCAGGTAAAGGTAGTGCCCCCTGGGAGGCGTTTGTTGTTGAGAATGAATAGTGGTAAAGTGCTAAGTTTGTATTTGGGGCGGAGTTTCTGATGAGAAATAAAAGGGGACTGAAGAAGAAGAAGAAGAAGAGGCAGTCACCATGATGGAGGAATAGAAGAGGCAGTCGCCATAATGTAGGAAAAGAAGAAACATTTTTGAATCTTTAGTGACTTTGAGGCCAGTGACTTTGGAGGCATTACAAGTAGCTAAGTGACGGAAACTGCTCCCAGTTTTATCTTTACTGCAGCTGAAGGAAGAAGGAAGAGGCCCGAAGCAGGCACCTTCCTAAAATGAGTGAGTGCACTCTGTTGGGCCGTCTGCCCGCTGTAGTTGCTGTTTACAGGGTTGTTAGCCTAGTGCTGTGCTAGGGCACCATGGCAGTTTCGGGAGCATCTCCAGTTGTGTTTTGTGTCGTCCTTGTGAGTTGGAACCTGGCCTACAGTCTGATTGTTGTGCGTCTGCAGAAGAAGGAAGACGCCATTTTGAAAATGTGGCCTATTGTTTGGAAGAGGAGCTCCACGTCAGCAGTGGCGGGAAGACACCATCTTTGTTACTTTTCTGGAACTTAAAGGACTGGACATTGCTTTAGGTAAGGTAAACAGCCATATGTTGACTTTAGTAATTCTTTGCTTTTTCCTGATTGTTAAATAAATCCCATTGTTATTGTCCTCTACGCCTGAGTAGTCTTGCAATTGTGCATACCAGTGCAGAACCAATATAGTGACTGGTGAGCAACTGGGGCACTGCCTTTTGCCAAATTTTGAAGCTCCATTTGTCCGCTATCAAAACCATAAAGTACTAAAAAGAAAATATAGGGGACACAGTACAGGACATCTCTCACAAAGATATACTTGCTGATATACCCCAGCAGCAGGAGAAACAAAAGCTAAAATAAACAAGTGGCACTATATCAAACTTAGAAGCTTTCATATCTCAAAGGAAACAGTCACAAAAACAAAAAGGTAACCAACACAATGGGAAAAAATATTTGCCTATCATACATTTGATAAGGGGGTTAATCTCCAAAATTTACAAAGTACTTACACATTTCAATAACAAAGAAACAAATGACTCAATTAAAAAAGGATCTAAATAGGATCTAAATAGACACTTCTCTAAAGATTCAGATGGCCTATAGACATGAAAAAATGTTCAACATCACTTATCAGGGAAATGCAAGTCAAACCATAGCACCTATCCCCTGTGAGAATGGCCCACATAAAAAAGAATGGAATTAACTAATGTTGGTGAGGTTGCAGGGAAAAAGGAACTCTCATCCACTGTTAATGGGAGTGCAAGCTAGTACAGGCTCTGTGGAAATGGCATGGCAAGGTCTCAAGAAAATAAAAATGGAAATCCCATTTGACTCAGCAATACCTGCTAGCTTCTATTCACAGCAGCTTTTAAAGACGGCTTGTTCAACTACAGCTCATACTATATCCTAGCTATGGAAAAAACAAAAATCTTGTTTCATTTTTTTGCCAGTTTTGTTTCCATAATATTAAACAGCACACTTTAGCCAGGCAGAAGGTAGAGTCTATGCAAGACTAGATAAATTTCAAAGTAAATTAAATTTTTCTTGAGGGAATGTTGTAAAGTAACAATTCTTGATATTCTATGCGTCATATGATCCATTTTGAACCACAGAGAATTACATCTTTATGTGTCGCTGTCCCAAGAGACAAGCAAATGTGAACAGCTGAAACTGTGCATCTTAAAAATGCACCAAGCTTATTAAGTCTCAAACAAAACTTGAATTTCTGTACACATTTCTGTCAAATGGTTTCCTTTAACCACTCCTCTTGCAAACTGGACTTCTGTCTCCTTTCATTTGATCTAGATCATCTACCAGACCTAGAGAAGAAGAGGGATGGCTATGACTTCTCTCCCGAGACAGTGATCTCCCTCTTCTCCTATCTTTAGAAAGGAACCTGCATCAGCTGCAGGAGAAGCTTCTCCATCTTTGAGATCTGCAACGAGGTAGAGGACTCCTTCTTGATAATCATTTTAAAGGTGTCAACCCCAAGGAGGAGGTGGGCAATTTCTACTTCTCTTTTCACCATCTGACAGTTCCACTCTTACATGGCAATCACGCTGTATTTTCCCCTCCAGCCCTCAGACAGCATCAGCTGCATCTCAGGGATCTTCAAATTCAACAAAAGCAAAGCCAAGAGGCTTTCCAGCAACACACACTTTGGAGTGGTCTGTAATACTCTAAAGCTCAATTCCAATTCAGTTTCATTACCATTGTTTCCAATATAACCTACATAAACCTTACATTCTAAGGGAAAGGAATCACAATGCTTTTTTCCTAAAGGATCTTCCTGCCCTTTTCCTGCAGCTGCTTTCACTGACCCAAATCCATGAAATGGCAACAGTTAAGTCTTTACTCCATTTCCAATATTTTTGTGCATGGGGTTAGAGAGTGATCCAACTTCATTCTTTCACATGTGGTCATTCCTTGTTCATAGCATCATTTCTTAAAGATACTCTCCTTTCTCCATTGTATGGTCATGGTTCCTTTATCATGAATTAAGTATTTATTTGTGAATTTATCCCTGGGTTTTCAGTTCTATTCCACTGATCCACATATCTATTTTTATTTCCATTCTATATAATTTTTTTATCATTTTAAAATTTTTATTCATATCTTTCACATTATTGTGTATTCCCCATAGATTACCCACCACCAATTCACCCGTGAACCATCCCCATAGTCCTTTGTGCTCTTTTCTCTCCCATTTTGAGCCCTTTCCCTCCCCTCCCTTGCTGAATGTCTCTTTCTTACTTGATTCTCCTATATTCCTGTTATAAGTGAAACCATTCGATATTTTTCTTTCTTTCTGGCTTATATCACTGAGCATGATCTCTTTTAGCTCCACCCATGTTGCGGCAAATTCCAAGTGTTTATCTTTTTTGAATGCTGACTAGTATTCCATTGTGTATCTGTACCACATCTTCTTGGTCCGAGCATCTATTTTTGGGCATCTGGGTTGTTTCCGTATCTTACATATTGTGAATAATGCTGCAATAAACATACGGGTGCATGTATCTTTTTGGATTAATGTTTTTGTGCCCTTTGGGTAGATTCCCAGAAGTGGTATTACTGGGTCATATAGAAGCTCCAATTTTAGCATTTTGAGGAACCGCCATATAGCTTTCCATAGTGGTTGGACCAGTTTGCATTCCCACCAGCAGTGTAGGAGGGTTCCCTGTTTTTTCAATACATGCCATTCTTGCTGGTGTAAAGTGGTATCTCATTGTGGTTTTTATTTGCATTTCCTTGATTATGAGGGATGTTGAACATTTTTTCATGTGCCTATTGGCCATTTGCTCTTCTTTGGAGAAGTGTCTGTTAAGTTCTTCTGCCCATTTTTTTACTGGATTTTTTGCTTTGTTTTTGTTGAGTCCTGTGAGTTCTCTGTAGATTTTTGTCTTTTCCTTCACTATCCTTGCTTTGGGGGATGTGTCTTTAAAAATGTTACTAAGATGCATGTCATGTGTTGTTTTGCCTATGTTTTCTTTTATATATTTTATGGTTTCAGGTCTTATGTCCAAGTCTCTAATCCATTTTGAATTGGTTTTTGTGCATGGTGTGAGGTAGTAGTCTAGCTTCATTTTTCCACATGTAGTCATCCAGTTTTCCTAGCACCATTTGTTGAACAAACTGTCCTTGTTCCATTGCATATTCTTTGCACCTTTGTCAAAGATTAATTGTCCCTATATATGTGGGTTGATTTCTCGGTTCTTTATTCAATTCCATTGATCTGTGTGTCTACTTTTGTTCCAGTTCCATGCAGTTTTAATTATTATGGCTTTGTAGTGTAGTTTAAAATCTGGGAGGGTGATACCTCCATTCTCCTTTTTGGCCTGGAGAATTTTGGCTATTCAAGGTTTTTTGTGATTCAATATGAACTTCATCAGTATTCGTTCAATCTCTTTGAAGAATGTCATTGAGATTTTTATTGGAATAGCATTGAATCTTTAAATTGCTTTAGGTAGTATGGCCATTTTGATAATGTTGATTCTTTCTATCCATGAGCAGGGGATGTCTTTCCATTTCTTTGTGTTTTCTTCTTTCTTTTAATAATGTTTTATAGTTTTCTTGTATAGATCCTTCATTTCTTTTGTTAGGTTTATTACCAGGTATTTGGGGGGTTTTTTTGTTTCAATTGTAAAAGGGGGTGGTTTTCATGATTTCCTCGTCTTCAGATTGATTGTTCGCATATAGGAAGGCTAGTGATTTTTGTGTGTTTATTTTGTACCCGGCTACTTTACTAAATTGATTATTTTGATTAGTTTTTCTGTGGAGTTTTTAGGGTTCTCTATGTATATTATCATGTCATCTGCAAATAGTGATAAATTTACTTCTTCTTTCCCTATTTGGGTTCCTTGTATGCCTTTCTCTTGTCTTACTGCTCTGACTAGGACTTCCAATATAATATTGAAAAGCAGTGGTGACAGTGGACATCCTTGCCTTGTTCCAGATTTCAGGGGAAAGGCTTTCAGCTTTTCACTGTTGTGAATGATATTGGCTGTGGGTTTGTCATATATGGTCTTTATCATGTTGAGGTATGTTCCTTCTATCACTAGATTTTTGAGGACTTTCATCATAAATGGGTGTTGGACTTTGTCAAATGTTTTCTCAGCATCTATTGATATGATCATATGGTTTTTATTTTTCTTTTTGTTGATGTGTTGGATTACATTAATTGATTTTCTGATATTGAACCATCCTTGTGCCCCTGGAATAAATCCCACTTGGTCGTGATGAGTTATCTTTTTGATGCATTGTTGAATTCTATTAGCTAAAATTTTATTGAGGATTTTTGCATCAGTGTTCATTAGAGATACTGGCCTGTAGTTTTCTTTTTGCATGTTGTCCTTGTTCGGTTTTGGTATCAATGTGATGTTCGCTTCATAGAACGTCTTTGGTAGTATTCCTTCCTTTTCAATTTTTTGAAAGAGTTTGTGTAAGATAGGCACTGGTTCATTTCTGAACATTTGGTAGACTTCATTTGTGAATCCGTCTGGTCCTGGGCTTTTGTTTTTGGGGAGTGTTTTAATTACTGTTTCTATTTCACCACTTGTGATTGGCCTGTTTAGGTGCTCTATGTCTTCTTTATCTAGTTTTGGATGATTCTATCATTCTAGGAATTTGTCCATCTCTTCCAGATTGTTGAATTTGTTTCCATATAGGTTTTCATAGTAATCTCTGACTATTCTTTTGATTTCTCCTGAGTCTGTTGTAATTTCTCCTTTTTCGTTTATGATCCTATTTGTGTCTTCTCCTGTTTTTTCTTTGTGAGTCTGGCTAAAAGTTTGTCTAGTTTGTTTATTTTTTCAAAGAACCAACTTTTGGTTTCATTGATCTTTAGTATTGGTTTTGTTTGTTTGTTTGTTTCTATCTCATTAATTTCTGCTTTGATTTTTATTATTTCCTTACTTCTATTAGTTTGGGGGGGGAGGTTTGTTGTTCTTTTTCTAATTCTTTGAGATGAGAGATTAAGTTGTTTCTTGTTTCTTGATGTGGGCCTGTATTGCTATATACTTTCCTCTTATTACTGCTTTTGTTGTGTCCCATACATTCTGGAAAGTGGTGTCCTCATTTTCATTCAATTAAAAGTATTTTTTAATTTCTTCTTTGATCTCCTCATTAACCCAGTGGTTTTCCAGTAGTGTGGATTTCAATCTCTATGAAGAAGGTAGGTTCCTTGTTTTCTTTTCATGATTTATTTCTAGTTTAATGCCTTTATGATCAGAGAAGATAGCTGGGATGATTTTGATCTTCATGAATCTGTGGATGTTTGTCTTATGCCCAATATGTGAATGACTCTGGAGAATGATCCATGTGCACTTGAGAAAAATGTGTACTCTTATTTTTTTGGGTGCAGCATCCTGTAGATGTCTGTTAAGTCCATGAGGTCTAGGTCTTTGTTTAGGACTCTAATGTCCTTGTTTATTTTTTTGTTTCATTGATCTGTCCATTGGTGACAGTGCAGTGTTGAAATCTCCTACTATATATGTATTCTCCCTAATGTCTGTTTTCAGAACTGATAATAATTATCTCATATATTTTGGTTCTCCTTCATTTGGTGGGTATATAAGTGTTATATCTTCCTGATGCACTGTCCCCTTAATCATTATGTAGTGTCCATCTATGTCTCTTTTTACCTTTTTAGTTTGAAGTCTGTTTCATTTGATGTAAGTATTGCTGTTCCTGCCTTCTTTTTTGGTCCACTTGCTTGTAGGATTGTTTTCCAACTTTTTATTTTCAGTCTATGCTTATCTTTAGTAGTTAAATGTGTTTTCTGGAAGCAGCAGAAAGTTGGATTTTGTTTTTTAATCCAGCCTAGTACTCTGTGTCTTTTTATTGATGAGTTTATACCATTTACATTTGGGGTTAATATTGACACATTGGAGTCTGTTTTTGCCATTTTGTTTATCTTTCCTGTGATTGTATTCTTTGCTTTATTCTGATCTTCTTAATCATTCCTCTGCTGGTTTGGGCTTTAGGACTTCTTGGAGTATTTTTTGGAGTGGTTTTAGTAGTAATGAATTTCTGGAGATTGTTTGTCTGAGAAGGTCCTTATTTTTTCTTCGTAGAGGAAGGAGAGCTTTGCAGGATAAAGTAGTCTCTGTTGGCATTTGTTGATTTGGAGTTTTTTTATTATGTCAGTCCATTCTCTCCTTGCCCATAGTGTTTCTTCAGAGAAGTCTGATGTCAGCCTTTGTAGGCCAGCTGTTTCTTCCCTCTTGTTAGCTTCATTATTTTTTCTTTGTCTTGCACTCTCGAGATCATAACTATTGTATGTCTTGCTGTGGGTTTCCTTTCATTATGATAGCATGGTGTTCTTCTAGCTTCTTGTATGTCTATTTTCACGTCTTTCTTGTGTTTGGGAAGTTCTCCTCGATTATCTGCTTGAACGGTTCCTCGGTTCCTTGGTTCTTCTCCTCACCTTCTGGGATGCCTATGACTTTTATATTTCCTTTTCTCATAGTGTCAGAGAGTTCTCGAAGTCTTTCCTCATTCCTTTTCCCATGTGCTTCTTTTTCCTTCTCTTTATGGGTTCTTTTTACGTCTTTATCTTCGAGAGTACTGATTCGGTCTTCCATTTCATTGATTCTGCTTTCGTTGCTTTTCTTTGAGTTCTTTAGCTCTTCCAACGATCCTTTAATGTTGTGCATTCCCTTCATTTCTTTCTTTAGGGACTCAGTTTCCTTCTTCAATTCCCGAATTATATTTCTCATCTCCCTCTTTTCCTTTTCGTCTTCTTCATGTTTTTTAATCATGACACTTTTAAATTCCCTGTCTGGTAGGCATTGTAGTTCTTTCGTGTCACCATTGTTCGGTTCTGGTAGCTGATTTTCTTTTTGTGATGTGATCTTCCCTTGAGGGTTTATTTGGTTAATTGTATTTTTCCTTCTCCCTGTTGTTTGTTTTCTGATTTGTTCTAGGCGTTGGGCCACTGTGTCACTGGTATTGGAAGGCATCTCTTTGGTGCTCCTACTGGGATGTCAGGAACTGGTGGCCAGTTCTAGCCTGGCACTGATACACTGGACTTATACTGCAGAAAATTCCTTCCCTCATCTCAGTTCCCAGAGGGGAGGGCAGGGGCTTCAGAAGATGGTGTGGGGGGCCGGGGCAAATTTCCCCTCTTTCTGGGGTTACTCTTACTGGTGGGGGTCCCCTGTATCTGTTCCTTTCCTCAGTGGCTCACGGGGATGACCACTGGCCAGTAATGCACTTTCCCCCTCACCTTATAGTGCAGAGACTTCCCTCTCTCATCTCAGGTCAGAGATGGGCGAGCAGGGGCTTCAGAAGATGGCATGGGGGGGTGTCCGGGGTGAACTCCCCCTGTTTCCAGGGTTACTCTCACTGGTGGGGTCCCTTGTATCTGTTCCTTTCCTCAGTGGATCACGGGGACAACCGTCAGCCAAGAATGCACTTTCCCCCTCACCTTATAGCACAGAGACTTCCCTTTCTCTGTCTCAGCTCCCAGAGGGGAGGGAGGGGGCTCAACTCTATATAATTTTAATTACTATTGCTTTGTAGCATAGTCAGGTAACAGGATGATCATTGTGAAAACTTTATAATGAATTAATTAGTATTGATACGTTTGGATTTATTTATTTATTTATTGGAGCTTTTAATTCTGTCCATTGATCCACGTGTCTATTTATTTCAATACCATATTGTTTTAATTACTGTTGCTTTATAGTATAGTCTAAATGTAGGGAATATGATACCACTCTTCCTCTCTTTTTTCCTCAGGATTGCTTTTGCTATTTGAGGACTTCTACAGTTTCACATAAATTTTAAATTTTTTTGTTCAATTTCTTTGAAGAACATTATCAAAATTTGATGGTGATTGTTAAATTTGTTACTTTTGATAGACTTGTCATTTTGGCCATTGATTCACCCCATCCATGAGCATGGAATGTCTTTTCATCTCCTTATGTCATGATCTGTATCTTTTATTAAGTTCTTGTAGTTTCCATTGTGTAAGTCCTTCACCTCAAGAGACTATTTGATTCTTTTTGAAGCATTTGTGAATGGAATTCTGGGAATTCCATTGTTAATTATTTTCTTAATTTCTTTTTCTTCTCACTCATTGTTCATGTTTTTTGTGTGTTGATTTTGTGAGCTGCCACTTTGCTGTATTTCATTATTGCTTCCAACTTGTATTCCTTTACTTCCTATTGTTGTCTGATTACCCTGCTAAAACCTCAAATACTAAATGAGAATTCTACCATTGAACCACCAATGCAAATTCAAACACTAAATGAATCAGAAGTGGTGACAGTGGGCATCCTTGTCTTTGTCCTGATCTTAAGCTCAAAGCTTTGTTTTTCACCATCAAGTACTATAGGGGCTATAGTTTTGTGACATATAAACTATTATGTTGGGATCTAGTCCCACCTTGTGTAGCACTTTTCTCATGAACAGGTGCTGAATCTTATCAAATGCTTTTTCTGCATCTATTGATATTGCATGATTTTATCTTTTCTTTTGTTTATGTAATGTATTGTATTGATTGATCGATAGATATTAAATCATCCTTGCATCCCTGGGATAAATTCCAATTAAAAATGATGAATAATGCTTGTATTATTGATTTCAATTTGCTATATTTTGTTGAAGATTTTTGCATCAATTTTCTCAGTGACATTGGTCTGTAGTTTCCTTGTGCTATATATCTGACTTCGATGTTAGAATAATGACAGCATCATAAGATGTACTAGGAAGCTTTCCCTCTTCTTGGATTTTAGAGATAATTTGAGAAAGTTCTTTAAAGTTCTGATAGAATTTGCTTGTAAAGTCATCTGGCCCTGGTCTTTTGTTTTGGGAGAGTTTTTTTATTGCTCTTTCAATTTCCATGTTTGTGGTGAGTTTATTCAACTCTTTCTCCCTTGTTTAGTCTTGGTAAATTACATTGTTTTGGGAATTTTCCCATTTCAAGTTACTGACTTATTGGAGCATAATTTTTCATAGTAATTTCTTATGACTCTTTGTATTTTTATGTCATCTGTGGTAATTTCTTCTCTTTCATGGCTAATCCTGCTTATTAATATTTTCTCTCTTCTTTTTTAGTCTAGCTCCAGGCTTGTCTATTTTGCTTATCTTCTTGAAGAACCAACCCTATAGTTTCATTGATCTTTTTGGCTTCTATTTCATTTATTTTTACTCTTTTTTTTATTATTTCCTCCCTTCAACTATCATTAGGTCTGGTTTGGTCCTCTACACCAAGTTGCTTCAGATGCGATATTAAGTTGTTTATTTGTGATTTTTCTTGCTTTTTAATGTAGGTCTCAGGTTTTTAATCACATTGTATGCTTAGATCAGGTACCTAGAAAAATGTTACAGTAATCCTTCTTGATATAAAGCCAGATGCTAAGATTCTAGATCTGGTTCTATGATTCATTATGTTTTGTGGGGAAAGTTGCTTAGCTATAAACTTTGGCTTTTTTAAAATAAGGAAAATACAGTAGTTATTACAAGCAGTTGCTGCTATACATTCACTTCTTTTTTTCCTATCCTATCATAAGCAAAGAAAGCATACCCTACTTGACTGCCAGGAGACAGATGGAAAATCTAGTCTGACTCAGTTTATATAGCATTTCTGAACAAATGGTCTCAAAGACCTTAAAATTATTTAATCTAACACATTTACAACTTAAAGTTGGTTGATGCCAATACCAGTTTTTCAGTGCTGAGTAGGAAAAAATACATACACAAATCTCCCCCAATCAATGAACACCTTAATAGTCACTTTTTTACTTTTCTTTGCCTAACCTATTGGGTAATTCTCTAATAAATTTAGTGAATCAAAGACAATAGGGTGGAAATGTCAATGGAATTTCATGAAGATCTAAAATTGAAGCATAGAATGGTTCAATCATTTATTAGACATACAACTAGAGTTGATTTCAACTAGAGTTGATTTCAAGCTGAACTGGGTAAAATTCCTCTCTCTCTCTATCCAGTCCAATGTTACATCTTTTGTCACAGAGTTATGACTGTAGGATATTCAATATCCTTTGTAATTAAAATTTCATCATAGCCTCCCATGATTGGTTTTCTGCAGTACTTTAAAGCCAGACAAGTATTCCTTTGATCCAATTATCAGAAGCTCATTTAAAATCTCAACTGTATATGAAATATTTATTGGTTCATAAATCAATGTATACTAAAATACAATATATCAGACAGCTATGCCTTCAAGAATATGTGGATTAGTGATCCTTAAACTAGCAGGAATTGAGGACTAGAAGGGATTTTCAAATTACAAAGTCATTGTTTCCAAGAGTCAACAGTAATGTGTTAAGGAAGTAGCAACAGCCCTGATAAAGTCAGAGTGAGTTTCTTAGGTATAATAATGAATGTTATACTCCTGCATGAAAAAGTCAACTTTAATTCTGAAAAGTTTGCAATCATAGGCTGGAAGCAGGCATAGAAAATTAAATTGTCATTAATTATTACCTTTTCTTATTAATGTATTTTGAAAAAATCACGGGGGGAGTCACTGGTGTTACAACAGGAAACAACAACTTGGAAAGACAGAAGCATGTGACCACATTCTTCTCTGGAATTTTAACTCTTCTCAATTTTAACTCTTATGTGTTGGGCTAAGGAAGTTATATATAAATCCAATTCATCAATTATTCATTTAGTGTGTAGTATGTGCCATTCCCAGAGATAAGTGCTTTCACATATATCACACATTTAATTCTCGTTAAAGAACTATTTTAACATGCATCAAGATTAGTGGGTCAACAGAGTAAATGCTGCAGGCAGCAGGAGCATGTAAAGTGCCCCCAACAGCCTCTCATTCATCAATGATCTTGATGGCGGAAAAGCGTGAATGTCCAGATGTAGACAATTCCTTTGTTCCTGATTTACATGAGTTCAGTGTACATGAGAACTTCCCCATAAGGAGGGCCATTTAGCTAAGAAAAGTGTGCTTGGAAAGATTTACGTGATTTTCAAGCTTAATATCACTAAACCATAGTATATATCATACATATTTAGTTTAGAACCTAATCCTTAAGTAATATGTGATTAATTTGTATATCCATTTATTTTTTATTTATATCTGTGTATTTTTTAATTTTTTTAAAGATTTATTTATGCATACAAGAACTGGGGTGCAGGCCAGAGTTACAGGGGGTGAGAGATTCACCAGAGTCAGAGAGGGAAGAGGAACAGGCCAACTGAAACACTGAGAAGAGCAGCGGGCAAGCAAGGTCTGCTGCGCCATATAGGAATCCCCCTGGCCGGGTATTGAACTCATGCTGCAGTGGCTGCACTAGCTTGATTGTGCTGAGATTTAACCCCTTGCGCCACCAGAGAGGCCCTGTTTTTTAATTTTTAAATCTCAGAATTTACTTTGTTAGGATGTCAGAATGTTTTCTGAAGAGATAAGTCAGAACCAAACGACCTCGCTGATTCATATTAAAAGAAAACATCCACTTTCCGATGCTAGGGAACTTTTGTTCACTTAACATTTATTGAACATTAACTCTGTGATAAGGACTAAACTAAACACTAAACCTCTACAGCACTTTCCTGGTACTTCTCATGTGAGGCTTAATTTACATTTTATATTTTATATTTATTAAGTTATATTTTAATTTATATATTATTAGTAATATATTATTATATATGACTATTAGGTGTGTGTATATCTCATACGCTCAACATGATTAAGGGCAGGATTCATTCATTCATGGTACAAATATTGATTAAATGACTATTGTGTAGCAGGCATTCTGGTTACAGGAGACACCTTGGCAAAAGAAACACACAGATGATATTGGTCATCGTGGAATAATGCTATGAGGGAGGTGGAGGACAAGTAAGTGAACAAATAATTGAAGAAGGCAAAAAGAGTCATAAATGTCAAAAAGAAACGACAAAAAAGACTACCTGACAGAAATACACTTCAGCATGGACACCAGGGAAGATCCTTCTGAAGAAGTGACTTTCCAGGGGGCCCCGACAGATGAGAGGTGGTGAACCATGCCAAGTATACGCTCCAATGGGAGAGCATTCCCTGCTGAAGGAACAGCAAGCATGAGAGTAGTACTGTAGGAAAAGTCGGGGCACACTTGACGATCAGGAAGATAGCCAATGCCATAGAAGCTAAGAGGACATGGTAAAGAGCCAACTGATAGGTGAGAAACAAAGCAGAGGCTGTAACTGGTACTTCCAAACATCACCATTAAGAGTTCAGGTTTTATTCCACGTATTCCAGTGTAAGCCATTGTAGGTTTTAATCAGAGGTGTGAGATGATTATATTTTTTCCATAATTTCTGTATGGAAAATAGACTATGATAAGCAGGGATCAGTTAAGGTGCAGGAAAATGTTTCAAGACTGCTGCATCTAATCAGGGCAGAGAAGATGGGGTGTGGGCTAAGGCAAAGGTTGTCACCTGTTGAAGATGGACACCTGTAAGGCAGCTTTACAGGACTGGAGGCAAGACAAGGTCCCCAAGACAGAGGGAGTGTCTAGATGATGCACCAGTTTCTGGCATGAAGATCTAGCTGACAGTGGTATCAACTCCTAAAGACTGAGAGGTGATGCAAGCAGATCTGGAAAGCAAGGGTTCAACTATGAAGTGCAATTATTTGTGAAGTGCCTGTTCCCAGAATGCCCAGTGGAAATGTTACGTAGCCAGAGAAACAACCTTAGCGCTCAGCAGAAAGGTTTGGGCTGAAGAATAGAAAATGGCTAGCGAATAAATATTTCCTGAATGAATCAGACGCTGGGCAAGGTGGCCGCGGCCATCCTTTATCCCAAATAGCTCCTCCTGTACTCCTCACATGCCTTTTCTACTTCAGCAAAGCTCCTTATTTCTTGTAAGTATACAGGTCCCTTCCTGAAGTAGTTAAACAGTTGCACAGAATTAACAACTTTCCCAAAACAGGGTCCCAGAAGTAACTAGGAAGGAAAAAACACCTGAGGACCACTAGCCAGTAAAAGTAGGTTTGTTTATACCGCTGTAAAAAAGCCTCTATTGTATACATGCATGCATTTGGAATAAGTAAATACAACACGACCCTCTATTTTAGGTTTTTCTTGGTTATGGTTTCCTCTGTGATTTATTTTTATTTTTTCTTGGTCTTTATTTTATTTTGGCTCACTACTATTAAAAATACATGCTCCTTATACAGAATTCAATTCATCCAGAATTTAAAAAGCAAAAAAAGTAAAAGTCCTTTCAAATTCCACTCCCTTGTGGACTACCTTACTAACAGCTAACTGTATTTCAGACATGCTCTCAGTAAAGCAGGTCACACACATTTTTGGTTAACCAGTGCGTGTAAAGTCTGTACTGCAACAGCATTCGTCCAGACCTGTACCCATGCACATGGAAATATTTATTTTACCAAAACATAATCATGATTATACACTATTATGCAACTTTGCTTTTTTACTTAAATATTGATGGGAATCTTTCTATTTCAGTAGTTATAGTTCTAGATTCCTATAAAAGGCTACACATCTACTGCATGGACATTTCATAATTTTATTTTACGTCATGACCAAATATTTAGGTGCATTTCTGAAAATGTGTGCTTGTATGTGTCTGCGTTTATTTTTACAGGTGCTTAAGTTAACAGTATCCACATTTAAATTTTAGTTATGTTAGACATGTCAAAATGCTTCCCCAAATTTCTCTGTCAATTATTGCTAATACTCTCAGTCAATGGTAAATGAGCCAACTCATTTATTTCTGAATTATCACAAAATTCATAGTTCATAGCAGTGAAGAAACATAAAATGTGTTCATAGCAATACTTTCATTAATGAAAAGGTCTTATATGTTGTAATATATTTCATATGCCTCCCATAAAAACCAAAATGTCCACCGAGAAATTCAGCTCACTTCTTCAAATTTATTTCAGTTGATTGTTTTCATCATACTGGGTTTTTTTTTTTTAATGATCTCTACCCTATATCCAAAGTTTGTTCCTTTAAGAATATATATTGTTGCTATCTAATGCCACAAACATTCATTCAACCTTTAATGCAAAGTTGAAATTATATTAACCTTATTTCTTGGATAAATGCTATACTTAATTAAAAATTTAAAACATGATATCAGAAATCCAAATCCAGTGTATCTAATAAGTAAGCTCTTAACAGACATACCTTTCCAGAGATGATACCAGCAGCCTCTGGACAAAACTGAGAACTCTGAGAGTAAACAGAAGCAGGCTGACTTGGGAGACGCTCAAAGTGAGAGAAAAGGATTAGCTTGGACGAGCTTCCTGTTAACGTTGCTTTGGCTAGAGGGCAGGCCAGGTGCTGATGCTCTCCTGGATGGCCCCAGGTTCTCCACATAAGGAACAAGGAGAAGCAACCACAACCTTGGCAGAGGTGCAGTTGCTTGAGTGGAGAGAGCCTGGGGCGAGATAATCTGCAATGACTATTAAGAAGCAAAGATGAGAAGGCTAAACCCCCATCCATACGCCATTAAACTGATGAGCTCTGAGGTATCCTACTGGACCCACAAAAATTCTGAAGTGATTTTACAGAAGTCAAGGAACCTTTTGTTTTTCTAAGCAGATGATCTCACCTTGGGTGTAAAACATTCAGTAAACTATGCTGTTAAACAGGTGTGCTGTCATCTAGGTTTTGTTGTTCTATTTAGAGAGCACAGGTAGAATGGATTTAGCGTCACTCTTAAGGGCCCGAGGATTCTGGGAATGGTAAATGAACCTTTGCTTCACCTTCAGGTCACCTGCTGCACTAGCCCCTCCAAAGGGCAGACAAGGTTGTGGCCAAGCACAAGAACCTAATGCTCTCCTGGATAGCCTCAGGCCTATCCTTTGAAGCTTGGCCACCAGGCGTGAAGCGCTCTCCTCCCTACCCACAAAAGTCCTAGGTATAAGGCTATTTCTTCTACACTGAAAATCTGTGGTTTAGTGTAGCCAACTTTATTACAGATCTGAGCTAGATCTCTGGAAAACTTGCCGTAGCTTCTGCATCAGCACTTGCTGCTCCACCCTGCACTTTGCTCTTATGGAGATGGCTTCTTTCCTTGAATCTCATGACCCAACCTCTGCTGGCTTCTGACTTTTCTCTCTCAGCCTTCACAGAATGGAGACAGTTAGGGCCTTGCTTTGGCTTAAGGGAATGTTGTGACGGGTTTGATCTTCTACACATCCCACCCAAACTCCCCAGTGCTTCACTCCATTATCAGCTGTTTTGCTTTCTGATCACTGGTGCTTTACTGGAGTACACTTTTCATTTCCTCCAAGGACTTTTCCTTTGCATTCACAGCTAGCAAACTGGCTCCAGAGGTCTAGCTTTAGGCCTATCTCAGTTTTCAACATGCCCTTCACTAAGCCCAATCATTTCTATCTTTTGAGTTAAAATGAGATTCTTCCTTTCAACAAACTTTTAGAGGCCATTGCAGGGTTATTAATTGGCCTAATTTCAGAGCTGCTGTGTCTCAGGGAATAGGAGGCCTGAGGAGAGGGGAGAGAACCAGTAGGCAGAGCAGTGAGAACACACATTTATCAGTTAAGCTCATCATTCTAAATGGGCTTGGTTCACAGTGCCCCCCCAAAACTACAACAGTAACATCAAATACCACTGATCAGATCACCATAAGAGACAAGATAGTAACAAAGGCATCTGAAATGCTGCACAAATTACCAAAAGGTGTCACAAACGTGAAGCGAGCACATGCTGTTAGAAAGGGTACCCACAGGTTTGCTTGATGCTTTGTTTGCTTCAATTTTTAAAAAAGGAAAATCTGAGAGAACAATAAAAACATGTATACCTATATTTAGAATTCAGACCTCTCTCAGATCAAAATATTCAACTGACACTGCCTTCCTCTACCTAGATGGGATTTCCAAGCTAAACTCATTATTTCCAGGACCTTGACATCACCTGCTATTTTACCATATCCCTTAGCTTAGTAACTAAGCTACCAGCCCTCTATATTAAATTATATTTCTATCCTTTATCCTCAGCTTAAATTTTCATAACTACTTACCTGGATATTTTGGAAGTAGTTTAATCTACCTTCCTCTGCTCTAGTCCTACCTAGTGGAAACTATATACAAATGCTTATAATACCCTAACATTTAATTCTGAGAATGGAACCTCTACATCTTAAATTCTTTCAATTTTTAATGATATTTCTTCTGCATGCTATTCTTAGTGGTAAATTTTAACGTTAAGGTAAAATTATAATAATCCCATTTGAATTTTTGTTGACACAGGATCAAAAATACTCCATCTAAGAATATATTATTTATATAAGGTTTCATTTTTCAACAAAATTTCACACTTTTCCCTCACATTTCTCATTAAGTTCTTCCTAGGTATTTTATGCTTATTGCTCTTAGTAAGATCTCTCTTTGCTATTATATTTTCTACTATTGGCAAATATAAAAACTTCAATTACTTGGATGCATATCATCTCCTTAGGCATATTTACATGATTTCATGGAAAATAATTCAAGTGATTTTTAATCAACTTTCTCTGATTTCCTAACTACATAGTTCTCCATTCTTAATGCACACAGACATCAATGCACACACAATTTATATAATCATGTTTTTTAAATATGGAAATAACACAAATTACGATATACATGGCTATTGGAGTATATGTAGTCATTAAAATTATGCTCATAATTTATAACATAAGACCTATGGAGCAATATTAAGTGAGGAAAGTATGAATTAAAATAGACATGCCTTCCTAAACTTAAATGTATTTTACAATAACATTAAATTCACTTTTCAAATGAAATAGCACATAGTTATATGTAATTACAACTATTTTTAAAACACTCATGAAACATTTTTAAAAGGAAAAATAGAAAGAGATAATTCTGACTGCACTGGGTGTTAGGATTACAGATGGTTTTTCCTTTCCCAAAATGTCTGCAATGGGGCCTCCCCAGTGGCGCAGCGGTTAAGCGCTGCGCTGTGGAGCTGTCGGCAGCAGTGACGCGAGTTCGACGCCCGGCCAGGGAGAATCCCACATGGCGCGGCAGACCTCTCCTGCCTTGCCCGCTGCTCCCCTCAGCAGTGTACTTCTGATCTGCCTGTTCTGCTCCCCACTCTGTCTCTGGTGAACCCTCTCGCCGCCCCACGCCTCTGGCCTGTACCCCAACTTGTATGTAAAAAAAAAAAATTACTAAAAAAAAGAAAAAAAAATCCTCTGTCCGTTCTCAAGTGCTTTCATATATATTAAAAAAAAAATGTCTGCAATGATTATGTGGTACTATTTAGTGTAAATGCCGTTTTTAGGTCTTTTTTTCTTCCTTTCTAGCTCGCTATCTCTTCATGATAAAATTTGAAACCCTAAGTATTGCATTGAAGGATCTTAACCTGATTATTTACCTTCCAGTCTCAACTTCTACCTTGTTTACTGTAAACTCTTGCCAAATCAAACTATCTTCAACTCGTCTTGTGTTTTCTTATTCTTCCAGACTTTACTCACAGTTTGTGTTCTTCCTGAAATAATCAGTCTCTACTCTATCTCCCTGCTTTCCCAAATCTCCATTAATATTCTGCCAATGAGAAGTCTTAGACAGGAAGGTTCCCCTGCCTGCCACCCTCCAGCAGACACCAGAGTGACTTGAGGCTTTTCCTCTCAGCTTCCTTGGCTGTCTCTGTTTCAACCATAGCTTGAATCTGATTGTATTAAAATGTATGGTTTACTTGTTTATTGTTGAGATATTGTTTAATGTTATAAATTATATCTTATTTGTCTCCACATTCTCAGTGTTCCATGCTCATGAAAGTATGCTAAATGGGATGGCTACAATAGAGAAGTATGGAAGTTATTCTATGTCAAATAAAGCCACAAATACCACATTTAATAAAGTTTGATAATCTGAATGTTTTAAGTGAGAACATGCTCTCTTCACTCAATAACTAAGGATTTCATAATTGAACTGATTTCTGAATTTTTTTCCTCAAAGTTAATAACTATTAATATATACTTAAATCCCCCTAAGTTTGAGGAAAAGTTAAGATACTGTTGTTTTCAGGCCTCCGTGGTGGCACAACGGGTTAAGTGCAGCACTATGAAGCTATCCAGAGCCACTGCAGCAAGAGTTCAATACCCAGCCAGGGAGATTCCCACATGGCGCAGCAGACCTCTCCTGCCTCACCTGCTGCTCCCCTCAGCAGTGTACTTCAGTGGATCTGCCTGTTCTGCTCACCACTCTGTCTCTGGTGAATCTTCTCACCACCCCACACATCTGGCCTGTACCCCAGCTTGTATGCATAAATAAATAAATCTTTTTTAAAAAAAGATACTGTTGTTTTCAAAAGAAACATAGTTCAAATATTTTAAGACATACATAAAAGCATTTCTCTATTACTTAGATACTAGTCTTCTGGTGATAAAACTGTGTGATAGGGAATTTCAGGTAATGGCTGCATAAATTATTCAGAACAGCCATCTATAAGAGCAACTAAATATTCTGGATAAAATATTAAAGCAATTGTTTTAAAAGCACTGAAAATCTGACAAGATAAAGGGGGGAGTGCTACGACAAATTCTGGAAGAAATTTAAACCCAGAGAGATAAGCAGAATATTAAACTTGCTTTTTGATCTGAAAGCACTTGCCAACACAACTTGTGGGGTAAAGAAGACAAATTAGGGACCAGGATGTACACAAGATGATGAGTCTTACAGGCTTTCCAAACTACATTAATCTGGATTATAGCCCCAAGGATATACACACCAAGTGATAGTGAACTGAAACTAAGACCATCTATCCTCTAGCCCAGTGGGCAGAGGGGGAACTTAACTTGGCATCAACCAAGGCAAAAGGAAAATAGGGAAGAAAAACTCCCATTACTCTGGGGTAGGATACTAGACACCCTGCAGATTTTCAGTTAGGTGTAGATAATAATCTATGTAGTCAAGACCCTTGGATCTTGACTACAAGTACTGGTGTTTAATAACTACAAGTATCCAACACTGGAAAATGTAAAAAGTAAATAAATAAAATATATCCTTAAGGAGGGCACTTTAGTCCAAGATCTCAGAATATCCTGACAAATATTATTTTCAGGGTAATGACCAACACAAATCAAAGAAAATCTGGTACACAGGGAAGAATGGAGCTGCGATCAAAACTGGCTGAAGGAGCACACAGCAAAAACACAATTCCAGATTTCAGACTCTAAGATTATTACACAGATTTTTAACATATTTAAAAAAATAAAAAAGTCAGATTGAAAATATTTCCAGGGGACCTCCCTGGTGGCGCAGGGGGTTAAGTCTCAGCCTATGGGGCTACCCGCAGCCACTGCAGTACGAGTTCGATCCCCAGGCAGGCAGATTCCCACAAGGTGTGGCAGACCCCTCCTGTCTCGCCCGCTGCTCCCCTCAGCAGTGTATTTTGGTCGATCTGCCTGTTCTGCTCCCGACTCTGTCTCTGGTGAATCCTCTCAGCGCCCCCCCCACACACCCTTCTGTCCTACACCCCAGCTCAAGAATGAAAAACATAATAACCAAAACCAGAAATTCAAGGGTTTTGGTTTTAAAAGCATATTGGACAGACAAAATTAGTAAAATTGAAAAACGATGTTAAGGAATTATTCATAAGATAGTACAATGAGACAACAGTGTAGCCCAAAAGATAGTAAGCAGGTAATTTTAATGGACCAAAAGGAAACAAATACCAATCTAGACTTCAACACTCAGGGAAAAATATCTATCAAGAATGACATTTCAGGCAAACAAAAACGAAATAGTTTATAACCAAAAGAGGTATAAAGATCGTCATTTCATAATGTAAAAAGTTGCAATTTGGCAGGAAGATGTTACAAGTTTAAATGTGATTAAGCATCAAAAGAAATAGCATTTTTCATTCAAACTCTAGAAATATGACTATAAAACTGAGGTTACCAAAGGGGTATGGGAGGGTGGGTAGAAAAGGGGGAAAAGAGCCACAATGGACTTTGGTGGAAGATTATGGGTGTCCTGGTGGTGAGTGTAGTGAGGTAACACACACCTTAAGGGGGGGATGCTACATTTCTGAACCATACACCATGTTACCTAAATATAACAATGTTACCTTAATTTAAAAAATTAAATTTAAAAAAAAGTTTGGGGTCTCCCTGGTGGCACAGCGGTTAAGCACTGTGCTGTGGAGCTGTCGGCAGCGGCGACGCGAGTTCGACGCCTGGCCGGGGAGATTCCAACATGGTGCGGCAGACCTCTCCTGCCTCGCCCGCTGCTCCCCTCAGCAGTATGTTTCTGTCCATCTGCCTGTTCTGCTCCCCACTCTGTCTCTGGTGAACCCTCTCGCCGCCCCACGCCTCTGGCCTGTACCCCAGCTTGTATGCATAAATAAATAAATCTTTAAAAAAAAAAGAAAGTTTGAAATCAAATTCAAATTTTCAAATATGAAATTCAATTTCTATTGTTATGTAAAATTAAAATGTATGAATATTGATAATTATTAAGCATAAAGAAGTAAAATAGCCTCAAAAAACTGACATAAATCCAAGGAGAAATAAACAACTCATGATTTATGAGATACTTTTTAAAAAATTTATTTATTTATGCATACAAGAACTTGGGGGTAGGCTGTGGGGGCGGTGAGAGGATTCACCAGAGACAGAGTGAGGAGCAGAACAGGTGGATCTGCTGAAATACACTGCTGAGGGGAGCGACGGGCAAGACAGGAGAGGTCTGCTAGGCCATGTGAGTGAACTCCCTGGCCGGGGATTGAACTTGTGCTGCAGTGGCTGCAGATAGCTTCAGAGTACTAAGACTTAGCCCCTTGCACCACCAGGGAGGGCCCTCATGAGATACTTTTAACATTACTTTTTTGGTAACATAAAATAAGCAAATAAAAAATAATACAAAATATTTAACAATGCAACTAGCAAACAACTTAAGAGCCATATGCACAGCACCACTACAAGCGATTTCAAGATAATGCCATTTCACTAGCACCCAGAACATTTACAGAAATTGACCATTTGAACCTGAAATACCAGGGAAATAGATGGTAAACAGTTACACACAACAATATGCATGAATCTCACAGCTAATAATCTTTAGCAAAAGATGGTAAAGCAAAAGAGTATATATTATATACACTCACACATATATATAAAGTATAAAAAGAGCAAAACTAACCAAGGGTGTTAGAAATCAGAACAGGGGTGCCCAGGTGGGTAAGTGGGTAGTGACAGGGGCTTCCAGTGTGTTTATCTGTGTCTAGGTCTGTGTGCTTGTTACAAAAGTGTATTCAATTATGGACATTTATCCAACTATGTATTTATCATGAGTGTGTTTTTCTTTATGTATTACTATTCTTCAAACAAAAAAAATTTAAAGGACTGTGTGCTGGAATACAAGGTAAATTTCACCAATTATTAAAGAATTAAAGACAACTGGATATGATTTGAAGACAGCAGAGTGTAAAATTCTATATCAAAAGAATATAGATTATCTCTAGGTGTAGAACATCTTTATGTGTTTGGATATTGAAAAAATACTTCTGAATAACATATGGGTCAAAAAACAAATCACAAAGGAAATTAGAAAATATATTGAAAGTTGATAAAGAAAATACTACATGTGAAAACTTATGATGGACTGATTGAGACTTGCTTTATGGCCAAGAGTATGTTTAATTTTGGTAAAAGTGCCATGAACATTTTAAGAGTTTATATTTTTCAGTTGTTGGTGATTTTATACACACAGTTTCTTAGTCCTGTTATCCAAATTTTCTATATCCTTATCAATTTTCTTTTGTTTCCTTGTTCTGTTTCTAAACAAAGTATATTAACACCCCCCATTCTGAAATAGAGCAATATCTCTATTTCTCCCGAATGCAGCCATTTTTGCTTAATTAAAGACAATGTTATTGTTTTGGCATTTACTACTGCTTTATTTTCCTGATGGACTGATCCTTTTATCGTTACACAATGTCCCTATTTATCTACAAGGCTTCTTTCCTTAATGTATACTACAAATGCTATTTTTACAGCACGATTTACAATTTCCTTTTGATAAATGTATGGTATATCTCTGTACATCATCTTCTTTCAATCTATCTTCATTCTTTTAAAAAGGATGTCTTTAATAAGTGACATACGGTAGTTTACTTTCTAACCAATCTGAACATCTTTGTTAATTGGAGTGTTTTGTCTGTTTATATCTAATGTAACTACAAATGTACTTTAAATCTAACATCTTATGATTTGTTTTTATTTATCCCATCTATTCTAATTTGCCTTTTTCCCCCTTGTCTCCTTTTTTTTTTAAAGATTCATTTTTATTTATTTATGCATACAAGAACTGGGGTGTAGGCCAGACGTGCAGGGGATAAGAGGATCTACCAGAGACAGAGTGGGGAACAGAACAGGCAGATCTACTGAAATTCACTGCTGAGGAGAGCAGGGGGCAAGACAGGAGAGGTCTGCTGCGCCATGTGGGTCAGCTCCCTGGCCCAGGATTGAACTCCTGCCACAGTGGTTGGCAACAGTTTGATAGTGCTGAGACTTTAACCCCTGCACCACCAGGCCCTCCTTGTCTTCTTTTGGATTGATTAAATAGATTTTTATCCTACTCTTTCTTCATTATTATCTTAGAAGTTATACATTCTTTTTAATACTTTTTAATACCTAATACTAGGTAATAGTTTACCATAGGAGGTACATATACACTTTCTTCCTTTATGCAGGATATTTTTGTTGGGTAAAAATTTCAGGTTTGCAGCTGTTTTTTTTAAGTCCTTTGAAGAGGTCATTTCTTTGTTTTCTAGCTTCCTTTTTTTTATGAGCACTCAGATGTCAGTTCTACTATAGTTTATTTAAAGGACATATGTGTCCCTTATTTTCTAGCTGTCAAAGATGGCTCATTGAAAAACTAATAAAATCAATTAATGTATGGTAAAATTTGAAAGAAGGATATAGCACAAGTACCATTTATAAGGATTATAAAAAGAAACATCACTACTGTTCCTATAACATTAAAATAAGAACATGCAAACATTGTACAAAAGTGAAAATGATGTAAAACACATATAAATGAATATTTTTTAAAAAATAAAAAAGAATATGAATACCTAAAGTACAAACAACCTAAGTCCAAAATAAACAAAGAGCACATCAAACTAAAAATGTCTTCTGTGACAAAATGAAACGATAACATGAATTAAAAGGGGCTAATGTTTGCATTAGGGATATGCAAACAAAACCACAATGAGATAGCATCTATGCCTGTTAGAATGGCTGTCAGTACAAAGATAAGAGATATAAATGCTGGTGAGGATGTGGAGCAAAGGAAACCCTTGTGCACTGTTGGTGGGGCTGTGAATTGGTACAGCTACCACAGAAAGCAGCATGGAAGTTCCTCAAAAAAATTAAAAATAGAACTACCATCATATAATCCAGCAGTTCAACTTCTGGGACTATATTCGAGGGAAACAAAAACACTCTGTTGAAGACCTATCTGCACTGCCATTGCCGTAGCAGCATTAAGGGCAACGGTCAAGACATGAAACAAGTCAAATGTTCAGTGACCGCTGTGTATGTTGAGCCAAAAAATGAAGGAAATTCTGCCATTTTTGACAACATGGATTGACCTCAAGGTCATTATGCCAAGAGAAATAAGTGAGACAAAGAAGATAAATACTGTATTGAAGTAGAAAGTTGCTAAATCCGCTGCTTGGAAATGAAAGTTGGTAAGTTGCTGTAGTTCCTAAGTTCATATGGAGGCTCCATTTTTAGTAGTTTGAGGAACCGCCATACAGCTTTCCACAGTGGTTGGACCAGTTTGCATTCCCACCAGCAGTGTAGGAGGGTTCCTTTTCCTCCACATCCTCGCCAACATGTGTTCTTTCCTGTTTTTTTAATACATGCCATTCTTGCTGGTGTAAAGTGGTATCTCATTGTGGTTTTTATTTGCATTTCTCTGATTATGAGGGATGTTGAGCATTTTTTTCATATGCCTATTGGCCATGTGCTCTTCTTCTTTGGAGAAGTGTCTGTTAAGTTCTTCTGCCCAATTTTTACTGGATTTTTTGCTTTGTTTTTGTTGAGTCCTGTGAGTTCTTTGTAGATTTTTGTGATCAGTCCCTTGTCTGTTGCATGGGGTGCAAAATTTTTTTCCCAGTCTGTAGGCTGTTTCTTTGTTTTGGTTAATGTCTCTTTTGCTGTACAGAAGCTTTTTAGTTTGATGTAATCCCAGCTATTTGTCTTTTCCTTCACTATCCTTGCTTTGGGGGATGTGTCTTTAAAAATGTTACTAAGGTGGATGTCATGTATTGTTTTGTCTATGTTTTCTTCTATATATTTTATGGTTTCAGGTCTTATGTCCAAGTCTCTTATCCATTTTGAATTGATTTTCATGCATGGTGTGAGGTAATAGTCTAGGTTCATTTTTCTGCATGTAGTCCTCCAGTTTTCCCAGCACCATTTGTTGAACAAACTGTCCTTGTTCCACTGAATATTCTTTGCACCTTTATCAAAGATTAATTGTCCATATATACGTGGGTTGATTTCTGGGTTCTGTATTCGATTCCATTGATCTGTGTGTCTATTTTTGTTCCAGTACCATGCAGTCTTAATTATTACAACCCAGTAATACGACTTCTGGGAATCTACCCAAAGGACACAAAAACATTAATCCAAAAAGAGACACGCACCCGTATGTTTATTTCAGCATTGTTTACAATAGCTAAAATATGGAAACAACCCAGATGCCCCAAATAGATGATTGGATCAAGAAGATATGCTACACATACACAATAGAATACTATTCAGCATTCAAAAAAGATAAACATATGCAATTCGCAGCAATATGGATGGAGCTAGAAGGGGTAATGCTCAGCGAAATAAGCCAGAAAGAAAGAGAAAAATATCGAATGGTTTCACTTATAACCAGAAAATAGGCGAACCAAACATGAAAGAGACATCCAACAAGAGAGGGGGAGGATAAGGGCTCAAAAAAGGGGTAGAAAAGAGCACAAGGGACTATGGTGATGGTTCACGGGTGAATTAGTGGTGGGTAACCTATGGGGAATACACAATAATGTGAAAAATACGAATAAAAAAAGTTGCTAAGTTCACTGCTTGGATACTGCCGCTTGCTGGGGCAGAAAGCTGCTAGGAAAGTCTCTGTGCTGCGCTACTCATCCACAGTAGTAGCTATGGCTACCCTGACCCCCTTCCCAAACAATAACATTTATGATGGATGGGGTAGGTAAGTTTCCTTATACAAACTGTATAAAAACCTGCCATTCCTGTTATTAGGGGCTCAGACTTCTGGGAGCTGTCCCACTGAGCCCACTGGTGTGACAATTAAATCTCTCTCCACCTCTCTGAGTGCCGTCTGATTTCTCTGGAAAGTTGCCATAACAATATGATCTTACTTATATGCGGAATCTTTAAAAAAGAAAGTCATAAAAAAAGAGGCCAGGTTGGTAGTTACCAGAGCCAAGGCAGAGGGGGTGGGGAATTGGATGGAGGTGGTCAAAAAGTACAAACTTCCAGTTATAAGATAAATAAGTACAGGGGATGTACTGCACAGCATGATGACTGTACTTAACCTGCTACATGGTATTAGGAGACAGATCCTATGAATTCTCATCACAAGTGAGAAATTTGATATAATCTATACGACTCAAGTGATGCTAACTAAACTTACTGTGGTAATCATCTCACTATATATAAAAATATATGTTAAGTATTATATTGTACACTTTAAACTTGCATGTGATGCACATCAATTCTTTTTTAGATAAGATTTATTTATTTATGTATACATGAACTGGGTGTAGGCCAGAGGTGTGGGGTCTGAGAGGATTCGCCAGAGACAGAGTAGGGAGCAGAACAGGCAGATCTACTGAAGTACACTGCTGAGGGGAGCAGTGTGCCTATCAATTCTTAAAATAAAACTAGAAAAAGTAAGATATGTTGTGAAGTTTTAAGTCCATACTTACAAAATTTAGACTAAGTGCACAAATTTATATGAGAAAACAATTAACCAAACTGATACAATTAGAAATAGAAAACCTATATATCCTATAACTATTATAGACACTGAGTTTATAATTTAAAGCATCTTCATGAAATAAACTCTAAACCTCTAAGGCTTCATTACTAATTCTCCCAAACATTTATGGGAGAAAAACCACTGATATATACACACTTTCCAAAGAACTTAAAAAGAGGTAATTCTTTTCAACTTACTATATGAAGCCAGCTTAGCCTGGATGCCAAACCCTGACAAAAACAGTGGAAAAATTGAAAATTACAAGCCAATTCCTAGCATAAACTCAGATTTTTTAAGATTCTAAGAAAGTGTTAGGAAACTGTATGCAATGATACAAAGAATGATAATAAATCAATACCCGTCTGCATTTATTCCAAGAATGCAAAATTGATTTATCATAAATAAATCAAGTTAATACATGGTGTGAATGAAAGGATAAAAACCGTATGATCGCCTCAATAAACAGAACACTGTGGTAAATTTAACACCCATCCATAATTTAAAACTCTGTTCATGAGTTGGAGAAACAAATTAAAAAAGAAACCTTCTTAACCTGATAAAATGGTCCCTGAAAAAAAAATCAAACAATATATTTTATGGTAGCTATTAAAAGTTTTCTCTCTGAATTCTGGAATAAGACAACCCATTACCATCATTTCTATTTAACAATGCCATAAAAGCAAATGCCAAAAAAACTAAATGATAAAAAGTATAAAAAAAAAAGCTAACTTTATTCAGAGATGACATGATAATATATGTAAAAGATCGAAAATAATATTTTTAAATGTGAGATTTTAAAATAAATTTAGCAAGGGCACTGGATACAAAGCTAACATAAAATTCAGTTTTATTTCTATATACTTGTAACAAAAAACAATTATAAAATGAACTTTTAAAATTACCATTTAAAACAGCATCAAGAGCATGTCTGAGCTGCAGGTCTCTGTCTACAAGCTGTAGACTCCTGTGTCTGTGCCACAAGAATAGGCTGGTAAAAGCTGTCTAGAGTAAAGCCTACCTCAAGAGATAACAAGTGAAATTTAGAAGGTAAGAGGGCTAAACTGATTGCTGTGCTCAAAAGCTCATGGCAATCCCAGGGTAACACTAAGTACAACACACTCAAATATAGGATGAGAGTTCATGTAACCAACAGGGAAATCAGACTGCTTGTGCCCATATGGAAGGAGATAGGACAGTCTGTGCAGATCATGCTCACAAACTCCCCAAGTGTGGCTCGAAAGGTTGGCCTCGCAAATGATGCTGCAGCATATTGTGCTGGCTGCTGCTGGCCCACAGGCTTCTCAACAGATGTGATATGGACACAGTCCATGAAATCTATGAAAATTTATTAAAATCAGAGCAGGGTTTTGTGGGGTTGGTTTTTTGATAGAAATTGGCAAGCTGAGCCTACAACTTAAATAGAAATGAAAAAAAGCCAAAAATAACAAAGTTAATCTTGACTGGAGGTGAATACAATGTGGAGATCATCAGCGGTCAAACAGGTTCCTTCACTTGCTATCTGGAAGCTGGACTTGCCAGAACTAGCACTGGGAATAAAGTTTTGGGGGCCCTGAAAGGAGCTGTAGATAGTTTATCTATTCCTCATAATACCAGGTGATTCCCTGGTTATGATTCAGAAAGCAAGCAATTCAACACTTTCTGCACTTCAGAAGCACATCATGGGCCAGGAGTCGGTGGATTACACGGGTTATTTAACAGGAGATGATGACAATGCTTATAAGAAACAATTCTCTCAAAATATAGAGAACAACATCACTCTAGACAGGATGGAAGAGATGTCTAAGAGAGCTCACACCACTATACAAGAGAATAGTCTACGAGAAGAAGCCTAAGAAAGGAGGTAAAAAGAAGGGGTGAAACTGTCCCAAAAGGTCTCTTGCCCAGAGGAAAGGTCTGGTAGCTCAGAAGAAGACAGGCTTCCTCAGAGCTCAGGATTCCTGAGAGCTAATAAACCAAACCATTTTTTATGGAGATTTTTCAGTAAAAACATAACATAAAAAACTTGCTGACCACGCAAAAAAACATAGCATCAAAATATCAGCTATCTAGTGAGAGTTTTGCAATATCTCTACATATACTCTCCTGAAAATACACATAAACATTGAGATAAAATAAAATGAATGGGTATCATATACCATGATAATGGACTAGATGTTTATTGTCATCGTACCAATAAACCCCTTATTTTTATAAAATAATAAAAATCCAAATGAAATAGTCATGTCAATAGTCCCCACATTTTCTGTAGACTCACTGTAATACCTTTTAAAATCAGAGCAGGGTTTTGTGGGGTTTGTTTTCCGGTAGAAATTGATAAGCTGAGACTACAACTTAAATAGAAATGAAAAAAGCCAAAAATAACAAAGTTAATCTTGAAGCAGAAGAACAAAGTGGGAGAACTTGTGCAGTTATATATAAATATAAATTAAGAGCGGCTGCATTTAGCACAGAATGGTAACTGGCATGAGAATAGACAGTAACTAGTGAAACAGAGTAGGTCTAGAAATAGACGTGAATACGCAGTCACTTGTCTTATGACAAGCACAGTGCCACAGAGCGGTGAGCAAATGTGATCTTTTCATTACATGGCACTGTGCATGCAGAAAAGCCAAGTGGATTCACAAATGGAAAAAATGAATCCCAGCTCCTATCTGACACCATATGAAAAAAATAGTTTTTAGATGGATTTAAGATCTCAATGTGCAAGTTAAAACCTGAAAACTGATGAAACTATGGCAACCACTAATCAGACGTGGCTTCCTAAACTCAAGCTTAAACTAATCACAATTAGTAACATTAAAAATTCAGTTCTACAGTTTCACTGGCCCCATTTTAACTGTCCAGTTTGCCACGTGTTATATACGCAAATATAGAAAATTTCCAACATGTTAGGAAGTTCTATTAAACAGCAATGGTCTAGAATACAGGAGCATATCTTCATGACTTTGAAGTAAGCTATATTTTCATTAAAAGGTTAAAGAGAGTAATAAGTAAAAAAGAAAATATTGATATTGGGACTCATTAAAATTAGGAATTTCTGTTATTAAAGAGACATCATTAAGAAGCAAGGACTATTTCTATATACTAATACAGAATATTGTAGTGAAATGTCAAAGTGGAGAACAATATGTATTATTTTATTTTTTAATTATTTTAAAAAGCAAAGATAGGTGCACATATGAATTTGCTTATACTTTACATATATAATTACATTTTTACAAATTATAAAAGGACAAACCATAAAATATGATTCCCTACAATGAGAGTAAAGGACTAAAGTAAATGAACAGGAACAGCAGATATTAGAGTTCTCTAAGAATACTTTGTTTTATAAACTTACTCTGAAAACATATAAATACTTCACATTATTATAAAAGAAAAATAATTTACAAGCATGCCCAAATTTGAAAGCAACTTGAAACAAATGAACCCAATTCTGTGTATAGCTGGTGGTCTAACTGAAAAAAGACAAACTATTCCAAGACACTTTAAAATATGTAATTTGACTGTACATGCGTACTGGGAGATACCTACAAATGAAAAGAATGGCAAAAATATTAAACAGTTATTGCAATCATATCGGTGGTGTGGTACTGATACTGTTTTCTACGTCTGTTTTAATAGTGAGGAATTCAGTGAATTCCATAATGAGCGAAATTGAATGAATTCCATAAATGAAAACTGGGATTTTGGGGAAGAGAAGCAACATAACTAGGGGACTTTAGGGAGAAAAGAACTATAAATGTAAGACTGATAAAATTAAGTAACAGCCTTATAGTACTGAACTTGAATTAGGAAGTTTAGTCTGAACTTGTGATGTATATTATCTTTTTAAAAAATGCACATCCTTAATTCCGTAACTGAAAATAAGTAGGAACTCTGACTTGAAACAATAAATACATCTATTGTTCAGATTATATCTCTAAATATCGTCTCCCCCAAAACAAAGAACTGAAGGTGAATAATGGGTTGCAGATCCAAGACATGAAATTTATAAGATGAATCTGGATATTTGCAATACCCGGAAGCAGACATACTCTCAAAAATGAATGAAATGAGTTTTGCCACTTTAAGGAAATGAACTGACAGTATTTGCAATGAAGGATAGATTTTAAGATTTTTAGTAAGAATTATAATTTTGGAAAACTTGTATCTACCACTATGAGCTTGAAGGATCCCAATACTAAAATACTGTTTTATGAGATTGGCAAGTGTAGTTTTTTGTTATTGAATAATAAAATGTATCCACGTGGAGAAGATCTGCATAGCGCAGTGAGCCACTATTTCCCAAACAACTAATAAACCTGACTTTTAAAACGTGGGTAAGGGAGAGATGAATGGTGTTAGCATTTTTCAGTCCATTTATGCAGACTGTTAGTATTCAATTGTTAAATTACATGAAAAATATCATAAGAGTAGAACTTAAAAAAATTATATACTAGTACACACCACCATACTCTGAAAATTTTCAAAGGCAGTAACACAGAATTGTAAGAAAGTGGATTAACTAGAACTCTCAAGTCCTGTTGGTGGAAGAGCAAACTCATTTGGGAAACTGTTAGCAGAATCTATTAAAACAGGACAACACCTCACAAGCAAGCAATTCCTACTACTAGATATATAGCCAACAGAAAGACAAATATATATGCATCCAAAGACATGAGGAAAATGATCATAGCATAAATGTTCTTCATAGCAAAAAATAAACTTGAAAAATTTCAATCAACAGGAAAAAATAATTAAATACAATGTTTTCATACAAAGCAATATGGGTGTATCACCGCCACCCACAGCAGCCTGAATGAACGGCGCAGAGACAACAGAGTGGAAGAAGCCAGACACAAAAATGTAATCAGACCATACTTTTTTGGTGTTGGAACTCATAATGGTTATATTTCAGAAGGTGGTAATTGCTGCCGAAGGTGGCTTCTTATGTTTAAGTGATTGAGGAATAATTGCCCGCCCACCAGACTGAAGATAAGCAAGCTCAGGTTTATTGCAGGAGAGACTCCTGACAGCAGGAGGGGGTCTAAGGGAGGGGCCGTTCCTGTTGGGGCTAACCTTTGATACTCTCTCATGGGGACTTTTCCGTTCTGGTGCTTTTCCACTACTCACCCCCCATTGCCTCTTTGCCCTGCTTTGCCACTCAGAGGTGTGAAGCCACCACAAGCTACTCTGTGCCTCTCTATGCCTCTTGTGGTTACCAGCCTCTGCCGGCTAGCTCAGTGGTGGGCAGCCTTTGCCTGTCAGCTTTCTGCTCCCTCAAGCCCGCAGCAGGCCAGCTCCCTAGCCAGCTAGTTCTCTACTCCCTCATAATGACAGAGGAAGGTTGAAGGGGTTCGGGGTGCTGGCAACGCCCCATTCTCTTACCTGTGTGGTAGTTACATGTTTGACGTGTTGACTTTGGATTATTCACCAAGCTGTGTGTTTATGATATATGAACTTGTAGGTATGTTATACTTCAATTACATTTTTTAAAATAAGATTCATGTGAAACAGCTAATACCAAGCTTAGTGGAAAATGTGTAGCTTTAAAGCCATACATTAGAAACAATAAAAACTGAATATTAGTAAATGCCACAAGCTAGAAAAAAAGCAGAAAATTGAATACAGGGAAATGTGAGAAAGGAGATAAAGAGAAGAAAATTAATAAAATGGAAAGCAAATATATAAGAAAGAAAATCCCAAAGGCCAAAACTTCATCTTTGAAAACTCTAATATAACTAATAAACTACTTCCAAATCAGGTCAGGAAAAAGTCAGGTGAGGGCCTCCCTAGTGGTGCAGTGGTTGAGCACTGCGCTGTGGAGCTGTCAGCAGCGCGCGATGCGGGTTCGACGCCCAACCGGGGAGAATCCCACATGGTGCGGCAGACCTCTCCGGCCTCGCCCGCTGCTCCCCTCGCAGTGTATTTCTGATCTGCCTGTTCTGCTCCCCCACTCTGTCTCTGGTGAACCCTCTCGCCGCCCCACGCCTCTGGCCTGTACCCCAGCTGGTATGTATAAATAAATAAATCTTTAAAAAAAAAAAAAAAGTCAGGTGACAACCAACATGGGGAATGAGAGGGGACTGTCACCACCCATCCTGCAGATGCCAAGAAACTGCAAGAGGGCTCAATAAGCGACTTCATGACGAAATACTTGAAGGTTTAGGTGAAATTAACATATTTCTCAAAAAACAGAATTTACAGAAAAGAAGCAAAAATGTAAAATAGGAATAGCTCCACTACTAATAGAGAAATTGGATTTCATGATTTAAAAACTCCAAACACAAAGAAAACTTAACACACAGAGAGTGTCACTAGGGAACTCTACTAAATATTTTTAAAAGAAGTATCATCAATCTGGACCTCCTGGCGGCGCAGGGGTTAAGTCTCAGCACTATCAAGCTCTCAGCAGCCAATGTGGCATGAATTCAATCTTTGGCCAGGAAGCTAACCCACAATGCACAGCAGACCTCTCCTGTCTGACTTGCTGCTCCCCTCAGCAGTGTATTTCAGTAGCTCCACCTGTTCTGCTCCCCTCTCTGTCTCTGGTGAATCCTCTCACCTCCCGCATCTCTGGCCTGCACCCCAGTTCTTGTATGCATAAAAAAAAAATCTTTTTTTAAAAAAAGAAGTATCATCAATCTTAACAAATATGTTCAGAGACCAGAAAAAGGAGACAAAAAACTTCTTTCAGCTTCTTTAATAGGCGCAGCATATTCTCGAGAGCAAACCCTTATTAAAAAAGGGCAATCCAATCCAATCTCAGGTGATGGGTGAAGATGCAAAGCCACCACTAAGGTGTTTTGATTGGTTGTTTTTATTACATATGAACATCATTTTGAGTCTAAACAAAGCACGTATAATCTTCGCTCAAAGATTCTAAAGAATGACCATCAAGATTCTAAAGAATGACCTGGAACCTGCAGTGAGGACACACACAGACGGCCAACAGGAGCTCTGTGAGCCCAGAACTGGGCAGGGCAGGCTGTTCTCTTTCTCTGCAACACAGGAGGGCCTGTGACTTCATGTTTGTCCCTAGAGCTAAGACAAGGTCCAGAGGAAGGCAGCACAATTTTCTGTGTTTATAGTTTGAGAAAGAAAATCATTATCCTTATTTTTTTCCTTTTCGTAAGTGCAGTGTAAAAGAGACATGTCAGTTGTTTATGTCCTGAACCATTCTTCTATCTCGTGGATTATGATTGGGAACAAAATGAGTAACCACCTTTATCATTTAGTTCTGTTTTTAAGAAAAATCCTTACCATCAAATTCCTTACTTCCCATAACACTTTAGTCAGAATCTTACACCGTGATCCATATTCATTTGATGTTCTGCCAAATACTAATTATTTCTGATATTCACATTGTACGCATTGGAGCAGTGTAAAAACCTTTTAGCAATTTAGTCTACCTTCATCGGAACCCAGCTAAGTGTATATTGTCTCTGGAATATTGCTGTTTGCCTCTAACTGCAAATATTGAAGCTAACAAAAATCAATAGCTCATTAGCATTCAGATATGTCAAAACTTTCCCACTCGTGTGTTTCCCAGGCCTTGCTTTTCCCTTCTGACCACTCAAGTTACGGAGTTCTTTTTTTCCCCTTTTTATTAGTTTGAGGTTTCTCCACTATACAACAAATATTACCGTACTATCAAATGGTATTTTTTAAATCTGAATATGTTTCATATCCACAAAGCTTCCTTAGTTATAGCACTCCAAAGTTTTTCAGTGTTATCAATCAAACAAGCTTCACAGTCAAAACAGATGTAAGGAAACTTCCAATTAATCTATGGGAAAGTCTATTTATGGAAAACGGTAAATAAAAATACTTAAAATGTCAAAAGCATTCTAGCACTCTGTCATCAAAGGACATTGAAAAGGGAAAAAAGCCTCTACTCTCTATATTCTGGAAAAAAATAAATGGCTTTAATTCCAGAAGATTATACACTAACATTGGTAAGTAAGAGTATAATTTTCATGTGGAATATTTAATAAAGTCAGTCATGCATTTTGCTACATTAATATTTATTATCTTAAAAATTGTTAATGCAACTAATTTTAAATGGCAAGTAGAAATTTACATCTCATAAGTACCTCCCTGAAGCCAATATAAAAAAAATTGAATTGCCTATCAAGAATCTTAGCCGAAAAAGCTAGATGAGACACATGTCTACGGGTTACACAGTAGATCCATTTTGTTTACATCTGTTAAATAATAGCAATAGGAGAGATACAAATTAAAATGCTTTCCTGACTTTCTTAAACGGATAGATTTTCACCCAAGGGGAATACACAATGTAAAAATATATAAATAACAATAAAAAATAAACTGATAGATTTGTTAACACTGTAAACTGAACAGAGAAGAGCTTAGAATGTGAGCAAAATCTAAGCACATAAGCATTAACGTGATGACGTACGATTTGGTCACACTTAAAATTATTATGAAACTGCATACTTTTCAAAGGATATTTTTTATAAAATTCAAGCAATCAGTATTTTATTTCTAGAATTCTGTGGGTGTTATTAACACTACTATATACATTCCTTCCTAAAGAATCAAGATTGGTTCAGTATGAATTGCACAGGAAGAAATAAATAAGAAATGCCTCTATCAACGACATGTACTACTTTAAAAGTAAAATATCAACAATGATGATAAAAGATTGTTTCATTGGATGAATGGGACGGTACAATAGTCCCTGAATGTATGAACAGTATATGTCTGGGGCTTTATCCCTCATGTAAGTTAAAAAAAAAATACTCTGCTGTTATCTATATTTTCCTTTTAAATAGCTCGTTTTCCTTTAAATTCCAGGTCCACTGGTCTTCCTAGCACTAATATTTCCTTTCTTCTCTAGTCAAAATGTGTTTCTCAAGCAATTGCTGGCTTCCCAACTTCATAAGCATTACCAGTATTCTCAACTCTGTTACAGAAAGCAATGAAGAGAAACAAGTGGTGAACTTTCCCGATAGTAAGAGCATTTATACATTAAGTGTTTGGATGCCAGAAATACTAACATTATAATATACCAATTTTCTCCCTTAAAACTGCATTTTAATTTGCATTCTCTGTAAATTTCACAACAATGACGCAGAACTAGAACTCATATTTAACCACAGAATGCAGCATTGAGGTTTTTCATGCTAGCTCTAGGACCCGAAATTCCTCTGTTGTGTGGTTCATTATGAGGAAGAAAATAACCTCTGAAATATATTTAAAAGTGCCTTTAAATTGTTAGCTATCTAAGCTAAGGTATGGAAACAACCCAAATGCCCAAAAATAGATGACTGGATCAAGAAGATGTGGTACATATACACAATGGAATACTATTCAGCATTCAAAAAAGACAAACACATGGAATTCGCAGCAACATGGATGGACCTAGAGGGGATCATGATCAGTGAAATAAGCCAGAAAGAAAGAGAAAAATATCGAATGGTTTCA
>PVIJ01007851.1:0-79193 GCA_004024925.1 Scalopus aquaticus | reverse complement strand
AGGAAGGAAGGAAGGAAGGAAGGAAGGAAGGAAGGAAGGAAGGAAGGAAGGAAGGAAGGAAGACAGCAGCCTAGTTTATGTAACCACAGTTCTTCATGATATTCCTTTGTTCCAGATGTAGATTGGCAAAGAGCCTCCTGAGACAATGTGGAGGTGAAGATTGCAGTGGATGTAAAAGGCATGGGCTTCTGAAGTGGGCTGGAAGTATATTATGGAAGAACAGCTCTGCTTGGGAATGGCAGATACCATTACATGTTAGTGAAATAGTGTATAAAACAGTGGTTCTCAGACTGGTGCAGTTTTGTCCCCCTCCTCCCCAAAGCACAATTGTCAGTGTACAGAGACATTTTTTTATTTTTGTATGCAGATGCTATTGGAATCCAGTATCTAGAGGTCAAGGATGCTGTTATACATCCTTAATGCACAGAACAATTACCCCACTCCCTATCCTCCGCCCCAGACTTGTCAGTAAACCTGTTTGTTGATAATGTTCTGCAAATTATCAGTGAACAATGATTCCACTCACAAAATGTATCCCCCAAATAATATTCCCATAATAAAAGCCTTGATGATGTGACAATGGAAAAGAACATATTGTAGAGCTCTTTGGGTTATTGTTCCCTTGCCTGAAATAAGAAAACTACCATCTACCAATGCAGGAAGCAGAAAGAACTACCTAAGAAAAAGGCATATTTACAGGCAATGAGGACTAGGGAATTACTAGAAATTTTGTCTTGTATCTTTATAGCCAATATCTGAGCAATGTCCTAGCAGTGTGGATCATCTAACTTACTATTTTATGTGTATTTCTTTAAGTATTTGACAGAATAGCAAATAACTCCATTCTCTAGGGTTGATCTAATTTTCAGTTATTGTAAATAAGCCTTGAGGTAGATACTTAGGAAGAGAAAGCTCATATCTAATGGGTCTCTGGTCATCTAGATGTTGTTAACAATCTGTTCTATTGATGAATCCAAGGACTGACAGTGAAGGTAGCAGGCCATGATTCTATTAGAATTGAGGAATTTTAAAGGCAGGACTCTTTTTTTTTTTTTAATGGTAACAGTAAACAAGATCTGTCACATATTTGGCCAAAACAAATTTATATAAGCTTTGTAAGCTTCACATTTTCTTCTTAACTTAATTATGTGATATTCACCTTTCTGAGAAAGATATACACAGATTTTCTGGGGACTTAAGATCAAAATTGAATCATATTACTCTTTTTACAAAATAAAGAAATGACATTAAATATATGGCATATTTTAAAAAGCCATGCCTTCAAAGAGATTCTAATGAAGAATTTCCTAGCAAACCCACATAGAATTAAAAGGTTGTCTGTTTTGAGTTCAGTTATGATGATGAAAGTTTTTGGTTTATGTTAGTTATTTCAATACATTCATAGTAATAAATTTTTCATTATGGCCACAGTGTGTATTGTCAGTAACCTAGAATCATATAAAGACTTTGGATATTCTGTATTTTCTCTGAGATTGAAGATATTTACAGAAATTTATTAAGCAGGTTAGGAGATTACATCCAGAACAAAACCCCTTAATATGGGCTAGTAGGATATGTATACAGGAGGTTTTTTTTTTTTTTTTTTTTTTTTTTTTTTGTGTGTGTGTGTGTGTGTGTTTAGATGCCAGCTCTGGGTGATGCCACACACTGCTGGGATCTAGGCTAAAAAAGATGAATAAGGCTGAAGTGTGGTATTCCACATGGAGCTAAATGTAAGGAAAGCAACAAAGACCTTGGTTGGTGGATGCTTTGGTGTTGAGAAAGAATATTAATGCCCTCAGATATGGTGCCAGGAGCTTAGGCTTATGATGTCCTTCGTGTTACAACAGGTTAACAGGTCACTGAAAGATGACTGCTTCTTTGAAAATCTGTAAGACTCTGCCAATGATAAAGTGCAGTTGGACTGGGGCTGCGGTTCTTAGAAGCATATATTTCAAAATCTTCTACCTTCTGATAAAGGAAGAAGAGGTGGGAAATAAACCTGTAATGCTATATTCTGTGTCAAAGAGGAATTTTGCTCAAATTCTGATAATAACTGTATAGTAGTGAGGCAGTGGAAAGGTGTTCAGAGATGAAACCCAGTTTGGTGGTGCCTTTAAAAGAAACATACAGCATGAAAGATGATACATTTTGGAAGCAGAGATAAGTTCAGTTTTAGCCATACTGAATTTGATGATTACAAAGTGCATCTAAGTAAAGATATCTGGAAGGTAGTGGGTATATGCTGTTAAAATGTAAGGGGATGATCATGACCTGGACTCTAAGTATAGTAGAAATGAAGATTGAAGCCTTAGAGATGGCTGATTTTCTAGAGACGGCGTGAGAAGGAAAGGACCTAAAATGAGCAGTCAGTCGGAGTAACACTGGCCTTTTAAACTTGGGCAGAAGAGAGGAACATGAAAATGAACCTAAGAAGGGCAGTCAAAAAATGAAATCAAGAGGTGACACCATTTTCAGTGATGTCCAAGAAGGAAAGTAGTTCAAGAAATAAATAGTAGCTCTCTAGTGTCAAATGCTACTTAAAAGTTAAGACTAAGTGTCGATATGATCTAGCAAATTAAATGAATCAATGCTGACTTTTACAAGAGAATATTTAGTCGATTGGTCAAGGCAGAGGTCAGATTATGGAATGTGAAGTGAGGAAGATGGGACAATGTGCACACACAACTTTCAATAGGCTGAAAGGAACAAAGGAGAAATGGTAACCATTGGAGAGGAACATGGGGTTGAGGGAGAATTATTTAATTTGGTAGATAACTGAGTGTGCTAAATGTTTATGGGGGATAATCAGTAGAAATGGTATACTGGTGACACAAGAGAGAATGGAATATTTAGTGAGAAGTTGGAGAAAGTGTAGGCATACATAGGGTTGTCATATTTAGAAAGAAACTAAACAAAATGAAAAGCCAGAATGTCTACATATATTTGAATTTCAGATAACAAGGAATTCTTTTTAGTAGATGTATGTCCCTAATAGTGCCAGTGATTTATTTTTACTAAAAAATATCATTATCTGAAATTCAAATTTAAGAGGAATCGTGTATCTTGTTTAGCAATCTGAAGAGATCCCAATTAGAGTTGACAGATTAAATATATTAAGAGACATAGTTTCCATTGTCTGGGTTAAGTTTAGGTTTCATTGCAGGAAGTTTTTTCAGAGTTCCTTCTAGTAACTTCTGTTTTTCTGTGGAATGAGAAAGGCATGGTGGCAGTATCAAAGACTTGGAAGAAATGCAGAATATTTGAAAAATCAAGTGCTATGTAGAATAGGAGAAGAAATTGATTAGGAAAACAGAATTATTTCCAGGTACATTGGAAGCTTAATTGACATCAGAGACCTTGATTTGATAAAGGTACCAATGCAAGCAGGTGAATGGCACTAATCTGCTGAGGCGGTTCAATTGGCAAATGGAGTTGCCAATACTGACGAGAATGATGGAAATGCTGAGCCATGTAATCTGAGCTGCATAGTGAGGACATTTAAGGGAGTGGAGGGAAGAAGAGGACTCAAGGAAATGATTATGGTATGAAGATGAAAAACAAGGAAAATAAGAGTAAATAAATGAGTGAAATAACCGGAGATTGTGATGTAAGAATGGGATCTTAAAATTTAATATTTCAGAGGTATAGACTTTCTGGATAATGACAAATTTTATGTGTAAAGAAACTGAAGAGGAGTGGGGATGACATAATGGACATCAAAAATTAAGGACCTAAGAAGCATTAGGGGATTTTTTTTTTTTTAAGGATACAAAAATGGTCTCTTAGTCTTCGGGGACTATGGTTGTAAGTGAATAGGCAATCTATTTATTAGAGCACTACAAGCTTCTATAGTATAAAAGTATCCATAACTCTGTGGCTTAAAATTATATATATATATATATATATATATATATATATATATATATATATATATATATATATATATATATATATATATATATATATATAAACAGTCCCAGTCATCAGCTCTCTTAACTGTGTTTCCTCTAAGAAGTGAGTTAGGAACCCAGGTTCCTTCTAGGTAGCAGTGGGTCTGATCTCCAAAGTAGCCAGAAGGAAAGAGAACAATTCTTTTGAAGATTACACAAGGAATTTTTGATGTTTCAAGACTGGAAGCAGCACTCGACACTTTCCTCACACACATTGTGATCACAAAGTCATGTGGTCACATCAAATGACAATGGCTGCCAGGACCTGTGGCCAAGAGGAAAAGAAAGAAGACTACTTAATTAGTTTAATTGAAATGACACAGGTTTACAACATTGTTTGTGACTTACAGGTGTAAGATCACCCCCTTCAAGTGTTTGTTATCACACCCACCAGCAAGACGCCCATACTCCTCCACAACATCCCTGTGAAAAATGGTGTAAGTAACAGGCTGATAGTCTCCACCACAACTTTCACTTGTTAGTGTTTTCAGACTAGTGTTGACTTTAGGGAGTGAACATTTTTAACCTAAGTTGTTAAGTGAAACTTTCAATGAAACCAGAGACCTGAGTGGAAAAGTCAGGGAGGGAGAAGTTTGGTGTGGCGAGGTTAGCAGAGAGGAAGCACAGACTGTAACTGGACAAGAACGTGAGTGGCATGGACAACTACAGGTATTTGTATCCTTCTTGAGGTTCAGATTAACCTGGATGTGAAATCAGATTTGCTAACAAGATTGCAAAGGAATTAGTCTGTTTCCATTGATCTGAAGACCATGACAAAGGAGTTTTTGTCAGTAGCCTAGTTTCTGACCCTCAGGGTTCTTGCACTGGCCGCTAAGAAAGGCCTGGACGCTGTGTCTCTGAAATACTTTCCACATCATCTACCATGTAGTCTGTTATTTTAAACCTTTTGTAATATATTCTGTTACACTATATTACATTAAATGCAATTTTATATGCTGGGTTATTATTCGATTCGCCTTTCCCAATGTATGTATCCTTTAGAAACCTCAAATTATGTAGGGATTCCTTTTATAGTTGACTAAATGTGATATTTGTGGCTATTTCTATAAAAATGAGAATCTGGACCTCTCAGGGGTTAGAAATATAACTTTATATTATAATTTTGTTCCAATGGGAAAATAAGGTGTGAGTATCATTATTTCAAATTACAATTCCTCTTCCAGGAATTTAATCTGCAATAAATTTGAAGATTGTCTTAGGAGGATAATATGTTAATAAGATATCATTAAACAGAAAGCAAAAAATTAACTCAGTATAAGACAAGTTAATAGCAGTACTTGTATTAGTTCTTAGGAGAATGAAAGAAAAGTTTCTCAAGAGTTTGTTTTTTTTTTTATCTAAAGAGGAATGTCTTCAAAGATGTATGTAGTACATCTAGTGTATTTTGAAATTAGATAATGCCATAATATTTTTGAGAAATTAAAAATGCATGCCTTCACTACACATATTATAGAGTCCCCACACAAAGCTCTTTGAACATTTACGATCTAGTTATGGAGAACAAAGAACTAGAGAATTATAGCAAACCATTAATCAAAAACAAATTGAAAATAAAAGGCAAGGTTTACTCATGTCTCCTGGGCACCCAACCCCTATGTTTTGGATAAAGAATAGCTATCAGTTCATTCTACTGAACTTATAGTTTCATCTCCTTCATCCATTTCCTCTTCCCAAACTCTTCTCACACTTCTATGTCTTAAGACAAATGTTTTAATTTGCCAACTAAGATGTAATTGACCTAAGTAGATTTCTGGCTGGATTTTGTTCTTTCTTCCTTTGTAGTAACTAATATTCTTAATCTATATATTTCATTTTCCATGTATTATGATTCCAATAAAGATTATTTAAAGAATATAACTGAGATAGAGGGAAAAGTCATAGCTGGATCTTCAGTAAGAGTTACACTTCAATTAAAATCACTGATATTTTTCAAATGTTATTCAAAAGGACTAATTTAATAGAAGCTGTAGAGATAAACAGCTTATTTACAAGGGTAGTTAAATATTAAATTACTTGTATGTATAGAAGAATAAAATGAATACTGTTCTTGTAAGACACCAATAAGACGAAAAGAGCAATCCTTAAAAAAAGATCGATCCTCTGTCTCTGTTCAGTTGGCTGTAAACCAGTAGAAATCAGAAGAGTTAGAAGATGGTAGGAAGCCAAAGTTACTTCTTAGTTGGTTTGCAGTACACACAGCATTGTCAGGGAACCAGGGAGACAACTGAGGAAGCACATGTAGTCACCAGAGCCAGAAATGTCTGGGAAGAAGAAATCATAAGCAGGGCTAAGGATGAAGGGATAGTTTATAGTGAAACACCAGCAGAGACAAAAAGCTAGAGGGAAAGGTTGCGAGAAAGTGAGATTGAAAGAAAGAGAAGGAAATTAAAAACAACAGATGATTATAAATAAAGTTAAACCTAGAACAACCTAAGGAAAACTTGGTGTATTATGAATTGAGTAGATAAAAAATATACTTTGATTTCAAACAGAATTAAGGGGTATTTTCTGTTTCCATAAATGTATATATGGCAAAGGATAGAAATTTGTTTTTAAATATTTTAAAACATGCCTTCTAAAATTTTTTCATCCAATTGCTATTACTATAGATGAGAAAGAATGCAAACCTCTTAGGAAGAACTTTACTGCTAGAAATTTCACTGAAAGCGTGTGCTTCATCTTTTAAATTCATGTGAAACACTGAGGAAACTTTTAGTCTCTTTTTAATAATGTGTAAAGTTGCCAAATGGCAGATAATAGCATGCTTTTTGGAAGATCCCTGGACAAAGACCAAGAAGATGTGGGTTTTATTCTTTATCATGTTATTAACAAAAGATTTGGCCTCCCTGGTGGCGCAGCGGTTAAGCGCTGCGCTGTGGAGCTGTCAGCAGCGGCAACGCGAGTTTGACACCCAGCCAGGGAGAATCCCACATGGCGCAGCAGACCTCTCCTGCCTCACCCGCTGCTCCCCTCAGCAGTGTATTTCTGATCTGCCTGTTCTGCTCCCCTCTCTGTCTCTGGTGAACCCTCTCGCCGCCCTACACTTCTGGCCTGTACCCCAGCTTGTATGTGTAAATAAAAAATAAATCTTAAAAAAAAAAAAGATTTACATTGATAAACTCAGTTACTTCAACTTCTCTTAACCTTAGTTTCTTCAGCTTCAAAATTATAAAATAATCCATCTCTTCTCACATAAACTGTACCACATGAAAGTTATAAAAATGATCAAACGAGACAAGTATTATGAGTGGCGGAATTTCAGGATATACTGCTTCTGTGAAAGTCTATATTTATTCCACAGGTATATGCACATTGTATACAAAATGTAACCAAAATTATGATATATAAATGACCCTTAATGAATTTGGCAAAATTAACTAGACCTAGGAAGTTGAGACCGTAGTATATTATATAGGTTTTTCTAGGTATTTACTACTTGCACTGTCATCAGCTAAAAACAGAAATATTAAAATAGGTGGCTCATATAGTCCAGTGCTTTTTTAGAAACAGACATAGTTTGAATACTACTATAATCATTTATGAGACATGTGACTTTGGATAAAATACTTAATCCTTTCAATCCTGACTTCTTTATTGTAAAATACAATTGTAAGTAATGTGTTAGGAACCTTCTTTGCACATATTGTAAATGTTCAATAAATGCAAACTTTTATTACATTTGGTCAATTTTATGTAATAGGAAAGGCATTCCCTGATAAAACATTTTTACTTCTGGCTACAACTTCAGTTTTTAAAGTAATAAAAAGATAACAAAATTTACTATCTTAACCATTATTAAGTATGTAGTACTGTAGTGTTAGTTATGTTCATATTATTCAACATATCAGTAGTTTTTCAGCTTGCAAAACTGAAACTCTGTATCTCTTGAAGAACTGCCATTTTCCATCTCCCCAGAGGTCCTGGCAACCACCATTCTGCTTTCTGTTTCTAAGAATTTGACTACAATTTTTAGGGGCACAGTTTGTCCTAAATGAATGCTACACACTGATGTTTTCTGGGATCTGCCCCCAGCCCTGTACTAAAGAGATCCCAGGCACCACGACTTCAACTCCCATCATGCCATGAATTGCTGTGACTTTTGACTTCTTGTAGGGGGGATTGTTGGGAACTAGGTTGGAGTTCAGTAGCTGTATTTGGTATAAAACTGAACATGTGGGCATGAAGGGGAACTTGGCTATGCCTGCCTTCAGCATGCACCCAGGGTCCCAGCTTGCGCAGCACTAATGGTGGGATGTATTTGCCAATTAATTTTTTTTTCTCTCTCCTCCCTTCTCTCTTTCTCTCTCAACCTGAGTATTCTTTTAATGGAATTGTAGATCGATGATTGCTATCCCAGTGCACATTCTTAACTCTCTTCTCCCTGTTGGTACAATTCAACTCCCATTACAAAACTATAAAGGTTGGGTACTTCATTTTCCCAACATCTTTTGTAGCAAGAGCTCTGTAAATAATTACTATTAGCTAGTTAGGTACAAAAGTTGGGAATTCTAGGAAAGATTCTCTCTTTGTCTAGTAAAAAGTATCTCTTTGGCCTTTCTCCTAACTTTAATATGTTACCATATGAACATGTGAGTTTTGGGACTGCTGCAACTTTTTATTTTATTTATTTATTTCAAATATTCATTTATTTATGCATACAAGAGCTGGGGTGTAGGCCAGAGCTGTGGGGGTGGTGAGAGGATTCACCAGTGACAGAGTGGGGAGCAGAACAGGCAGATTGACTGAAATACATTGCTGAGGGGAGCAGCAGGAGAGGTCTGCTGCACCAAGTGGGAAGATCCCTGGCCAGGGATCAAACTTGTTCTTCTGTCGCTGTGGATTGCTTCATAGGCTGAGACTTAACCCCTTGCACCACCAGGGAGGCCCTGCTGCAACATTTTATTTTCAAAGAATTCAAATAGGTCCTATGACATAATAGAGTTACCAGATAAGCTAAGCCTATATTCAAAAAACAACAGAGATTTGTCAATGGACATCTTTTGTTGCTTATTGTTTATTTCATAAACATAAGCTTAACTCTGAAATCTGAGTGGAAGGGGATAAGGAAAACATGAACCCAAAGGACTGTAGGGAGAGCATAATGATTATAGGTTAATTTGAGCAGATGGGGATGAAGGAATGCTCCCCTCAGCTGCAGAAGAAATGGTAAAGTAGTTAAAACCAAATCAAACACAAGTAAACTTTATTAGATTTGTCCATAGTGAGCAATGGTGATTGCTGGTCTTGCCATTCCTGGACCCACAGTGCTCCATGGTTCCACAGGACTCATGCACACTTTCACCTTGCTAAAGACCACATGCTTGCCATACAACCAACACTTCATGTTCCCATTCTACATTGCATGCATTTTTTCTCCGTGGTAGTCACTATTATGTCCTACACTAGATATTTTATTTTATTGACTATGTTATGTGTTCCCCTTTAGAAATGTTTCATGAGGTATGCTGTCTTCATTTATTTTGCTGTTGTTCCCTCAGTAAGCGAAACAATTTCACAATTACATACTCAATACAAAATATTTATTAAGTGTGATGTGGCAGGAGTGGCTTATTTTAATCCTCTGCTAACCTATAATCCAAAATGAAAATCTAATCCACTATCTCACATAGCGATGATGCTACTAATTAATATCATTAAGTAAACTTGTGGATCCAGAAAGTTTAGGAAATAACTGTTGTTTTATTTTATGCAAGTATCATGATTTAGATTAAAATATAAGCTGGAAATTTTATTATTTGGGATTCCTCAGGATCAAATCTGGGTTTTAAATTAAACAGAGTATGTATGCTGTGATTGTATTCATAAATAATGGTTCATATTATCTTTTTTATAGTTCATGTTATCAATTCAATTATTAAAAATTATAATCAGTAAAAGTTCTAAACAATGTATGGCAGCTAAAAAATCACTACATGTGTACATAACTCAACAATGTAAGGAAAAAATGAGCTCTTGACATGGCGGGGTATTTGAGGGCACACTCTTGTTTCTAGGGGGTTGAGGGCGGGTGGAAGGAAACCCCAATTTGGCCCTGTCAAAACTGTGGGAGCTGGGATTTGGAGGTTCATTTGGTGTGTTAAGTGCTTGACTCTTTATCCAGAGACAGAAAGCTTTTCTTGGAGCTTGTTTTTGTCTGTTCCTGTGGTGGCTCTGAGTGGGCTGCTCCTATAGCACCCTGTCCAGGATATCCGGGAGTCTATAAGGAAACCCAGGAATGCACTGCCATGTCTTTCCTTATGTTCTGAGGTTCCATGGCAGTTCTTTCTTTCTTTCAGAGTCTTTGTATGTTGTTTATTGTGTTATATGTAGTTTTAGTTTTACTGAGAGGGAGAATGAGGCAACTCCATTGTGGCTGGAACCTGAAGTTCCACTGTATAATTTTGTTTTGTTTGTTTGTTACTTTAGTCTAAGACAAACCAATTTGTAAGGAGTAGAATTCCAATTAAATAGAAAACATTTACTTTCATCATGCCATTTTCCATGAAATATCTTTAGCGATTGAATGAGTCAGAGGTAATTTTGTGTCCATTGATATCAATTAAAAAATTGTCATAAATTTTCAGGTAATTTGAAGAAATCCATATTTCTACTGGTAACCAGATTTCACTGCCCAGCTTCCTTCCTCAGAAGTCTAAGTAAGTCAAATTTATATTTATATCCATTATAAAGTTTTGGGATGCATTGACTTCAAGATTTTACTGTACATATTTGTATGCTCAACATTCATTTTATTTGTATTATATCTTCTGTCAGTTTTTACAAAAGCATATTTTTATCAATAGTCCTTTTTTTAAGGTGATTTACTTTTTAGGAAAAGAGATATGAGGAAAATAAAGGGTAGTAAGAATTTTTGAATCAGGGATTTTGTTTCGAAGTTCTTTTCATTGAGAGAATTGAAATTTAACGATATAACTTTACATCTGCATTTTATTTGAAATAAAAATAAATTCTCACCAAGGATGTGAAGCTTTTGAACATGCTTTTTTCCGTATAAGGATTTGAAGTCTTTTAAAGGCTATTTTATTAATAAATAAATTAAAATTATAATTCATACCTTTCATCTAATCCCATGAATATTTAGCTGTTGCATTAAAGGGCTAGAAATACTTTCGTGTGATACCTATAGCTAAAGCTAAAATTTTGAAAGATTCATATATATATACACACATATGAAAAGTATATTAAAAATAAGTGAGTAGGTCTTGATAATATCACATAAAATCAAGGAGTGGAGTCATGGACTAAATTATTAAAAATAAGACATGACAGTAAGAAAATTTATCAAATTACTAAAATTTGAAAACCTAATTGGAAGCTGAAAATGTAATACTTAAATGAATTACAGACTATATTGAAAGGAGCAAGTATCTTCGTGCTAATGCCCAGAGAAATACCGAATGAACTCCTTGACCCATACATTTATATGACTTTGTATTAGCACATTTGCAGTGTCCAGAATGTTAATATACTAGAAATCAGGACGTTGTTTTAAGTTATAAATATAGAATTCATTTTAAGGTTGAAGATATTTTTATATAATTTTGGTAAATGATAATTTTGGACTTTCTAAGTGAGTCCTTATTATAAAAAATTTGTCCAATGTTCAGACCATGTATTTTAGTTCATAAAAACATTATTTCCTTTGTTCCTTTTATTTTTTTAAATATCTCTGTCACCTCGGTCTTTGGGTCCCATTCAGTAAAGATTACATTATGGTTACATCTACTTCCAGGAATTGAAATTTACTCCCAAAATAATACACTTTTTCCACATATACAAACAAAACTTGAAATTCATCAGAACCAAAATTATCACTACCTAGGCCTGACTATATTTTATATTTAAGTACAGAAATTTATTGTCTTGGTTGTTAACTTTTAAATGCTCTTTCTTTACTCTCTATGTCAGAGAGGGTTTGTTGGTTTTTGTTTGTTTGTTTTAGTGGATTGTGAAATCAACTTAATGGGTCTTGCTTAGAATTAAAAAAAAATAAGATATAGATAAGTATAGAATGGAAGAGGAAAGTACATACCAGAGTTCACCACCAGAGTAAAGGGGAATATAATTTCATACAAATTTATAATTTATAAGATACTTTGTTGAAATTTAACTGTGTATTATTCACTGTGCTCTAAGAAAATTGAAAACCATTTTCCTGAAAGACCAATATTAGATATATTTAGCTAATGTTCATCACACTTAATATGTGCCATATGCTCCTCAACATACTTTACATATATTCCTCTTGTCTGCTCCTGACAAGAACTACTAAACTTTTTGCCTTTTGTTGTTGCTAGTGTTTAGTATGGTTTCTGGATAAAATTGATTTTGTTTTGTATTTAATGATTAATTTGTTGTACTATCATTTGTTTATTATATTACTTAAGTAAAACATTATCTTCATCATGTTAAAAAAAGAGCTCCATGTAATGAGTATTCTTATTATTTTGAGCATTTGCAAGCTGACACTTGTGAAACTGAGATAATGAGGGTTACAAAGCTAATACATGTAAAACTATGTTTCAAACCCACAGGTATGATATAGGTCACATGTTATATATTACCTAGCACTCTGTTAGCACAGCAAGTTCTAGATAGATGAATGGATATCTTCAGGTACACATATTTATACCAATGATATGATATTTTCTAAATGAATTAAGACACCAAAAATTCTGAGACATTAGAATTCATACTTTTAGTATAAAGAGTTAAGCTTGTCTTTATTAGATTGTGATGCAAAATATGAATTATGCAAAATATTAGTAGCAAATAATTCAATAGTAATTTTAATTGATAAAATAATATTAAGTTTCTAATATGTGTATAATGTCCCCAAAATTTTGGACCAGTGGGGAACAGCGAAGATTGATCTCTCTCTCTCTCTTTCTCTTTCTCAACTGATCGATTGATATAATCTTCTTACAAGGTAGAATTTATTATTTAAAAGAAGAGTAAAGAATAGTAGCTATGAAAATGTGTTTGAATGTATCAGTAATACGATTTTTCTTTATGTAAATTTTCATTCCATCAATGTGATGATTTGTGGAAAGAACTATTAGGTGCAGGAGGCTCACTGAATAAAACAATTTTGATAAAGGAACATATGGCATAAATAGTGAGACAGATATACAAAATGGACATAATGAAAATAAAATAAATATATAAATCACCTTAGTACTGTGTTTATCATACGTCATACATCCCTGAATGATAAAACTAACTGCCGTAAGAGAGCACATGTCCTTAGACAAACAATTTAAGGCTCTAGATATTTATTTTTTTTAAAGATTTATTTATTTATTTTATTTATACATACAAGTTGGGATACAGGCCAGAGGCATGGGGCGGCGAGAGGGTCCACCAGAGACAGAGCGGGGAGCAGAACAGGCAGATCAGAAATACACTGCTGAGGGGAGCAGCGGGCAAGGCAGGAGAGGTCCGCCGTGCCATGTGAGATTCTCCCTGGCCGGGCATTGAACTCGCGTCGCCACTGCCGACAGCTCCACAGCGCAGCACTTATCCGCTGCGCCACCGGGGAGGCCCTAAATGCTCTAGATATTTAAATTTCTCATCTAAAAAGTAGAAAAGTTATTCAAGCAGGTCACTGAATTTTTTTTTGTCCAAAATTTTCTAATACACAACGATTGTGACAGGAAAGAATGACACAACAGCAGGAAGCAAAGATCAATGGTAATTTATGGAAATATAAATTAATTCCTGCTTTGTTGCCTTCCAGCAGGTATTTCATGAATCATTGTCCTCCATACTTCTGGTGGCTCCCAATTCCTACCCCTACTCATTGATTCCAAGTTGGTTGTCTAGCTTTTTTTTTTTTATCCTAATCCTTAAGAAGATTTGTGTTTTCTGGATGAACTATACAATGCCCTGGAACAAATTTTCCTTTCTAGATTATTTTATTGGAAGACTGAGTTTTGTGAGGTGATTTTATAGGAAGAGGAAATAGAGCCAGAAAAAGAATGAGTCAAAGGCTAGATGGTCTGTGATGCTAGACTATCATCCTCGGCTTTCAAGCAAACGGTCAGCTGGGTTTTTTCATGGCTGGGATAAGCTTCCCCTGTCCTTGCTGGAAGAGAGATTGTGGGGCCTCTGAAGGTCAAGTAGCCCAGAATCCAAGGAAGATTTTAGTATAAGTCTTCCAGTCTCAAGAAAAAAAAAAAAAATCCCCCCTGCCCCAAGCCTGGCACAGACACATAATACCCCTGAACTTCCAAGGGTGTAGAATTGACATCCACAAAGGAGCCTTTTCCTCCTTTCCTGGTCTTCTGGTTTCTCATGCAACCATAAGGGAAGAGGATGAGGAGTTATAGTGACATTTTGAAACAAGATTTAAGTTGATTTATAAAAAGAAAAACTGAAAAAAAACAGCATTCCCCTCCCATTTGAGGTTTTGAACAAAGATGTGCATCTGCCACATGGGATAATTCAACCCAAACTCTTTAAACCCTGGTGTAAATGGAATCTGTGTCATAGGTTGATTTCAGCCACTAGAATTGGAGATAACTGATTTGGACAACTGATGTGAAGAGGTGAATGCATCTATTCAAGTCATTGCTGATTGGAGTTTTTACTAGTGGAAGTCTGAATGTGAAAGATCATACAGAATGAATAAAAGCATTAGATGGAATCCTGGGCTACCACCCAAAGTACAGCTCACATACAGGGGCAGGCAGCTTGGACAGGTGTTTGCCTATGATAGAAACGATGACGTACTAGAAATAAGCCCTAGGTATTGTAGGAATATTTCCATATTATTTAGAAAACACAGCTCAGTGGTGTAGAGGCCATGACTTTTTTAGTGTCTGAGAGCTGTGGACACTGTCTCCATTTGCTCTTCAACTTTAGGGGTCATATTTTAGTGATTGTAGCCCATCTTAGTATTGTACTGTAGTATTGTTTTTGACTGTAGTCAAAACCTAATAACACTATGAGGGCATGCTTATCTCCCAAGAACTGCTTCTCGGACAGATAATGGAAGTAAGTGTGCATTCATTTGGTATTAAGGAGTTTGGCAACATGGATTTTGGAAAAGGTAGCTTTAGATACAGACAAAGTGGAAGAAACCCATTTAGAATGCATGTGAGTGGGCAGATAATTGTGGTGGTCTGCTACAAGTCATATTTGACTGAATTTTCTAATCTCTTCAGAATTACTGAGGCTGATGAAAGAAATGAAAGGAGTATTACTGGATATCCTAATGCAAGGGAAAACAGAAAAATATCAATTTTTACATTGGCACAGCCTCAGGTCTTCCAGCAAGGACTGAGGAAGCTTATCCCAGCCGTGAAAAAACCCACCTGACCGTTTGATTGAAAGCCGAGGATGATAGTCTACTGCAATCCTTTTCAGTGCTTGTTCTTCCAAATTCCCCCTGCCACTAGTATTCATCCTAGCACAATTCAAGGCTATCTGTGATACCTTACTCTTAGTGTATTTATTGGAAATACATTGTTTTTTTCCAGCCCGTGCCTCTTGTACAGTTTCTGCACATTGATGCCCGTGTAGCCATTATGAAGGCATTCCCCTTCCTGGCCACCATTATTTCAGGGAGCCTTAACCTTGTGCGAGTGAAACTGCCTTGTCCTTAAATCCATCATCTGCTGAAAGTCTTGCACTTCAGGTGTGACTGTAGCTTTCTGGTTCCCCAAGCAGTGTCTAGAGATACCAGCACTCAGTTCTACGGCCCGTGCCCTGCTTGTGGCCACCTCTGCTCCAGGGGATTCTAAGTCTTCTCTTTCCCACAAAGAAAAGTAGAGTTGATAAATGCATTTGTGAGAAAAGAAGCAGCAGTCCTGGCGAGATGTTTGTGAGAAGCTGAGACTGTCCAGTTGTCACCAAGTAAATTACCTACTTCATTATTATTTAGCAATTTCCACAAAGGCAGAGAAGCTTGCATAGATCATATTCCTTTAAATTCAGAAAGTCTTAATTACAGGGAAATATTCTTCCATTCTGATGTCTGTAATTAATGCTGCAATGGCACTCTGCCTTGTCAACTGTAGAGTGTAGGGAACATTTCCAGAAATATAGCAGACTTCCTGGCTCTGTCTCTGTTTATGAAACACTTTATACATTGACATTTAGAAATTTCTATTTACTTGATCTCAGATGGTCATATATTACATAAAAGAAAATTAGAAACGATTATAACTTTTCCCAAGTCAGGAAAAATGCAGTATCTAGTGCTTTGTGCACTTTTCCTTTGCATCATTAAAAAATACATTTCTAAGTTCCAATTGCCTTTCTAACTCTACCACTGGTAATGATGATGAACTTTGTGATTTTTCTAGCAGCAACCCTGATTGTAATCCAATTCAGCCATTTGCCCTTACATTTTTATGTTTTGTAGCAAAAGAGATGGTTGATTTAAATGGCTAGAAGGTGCACTCATATTGTATAGACTGTCTTTTGGGGGGTAGGTTCTTCTAAAATTTTATTAAGAAAATAACTATTAGAGTGATAAATTATAAAATGAAGACAAGAAAGTGAAAATGTGTGAAGTCCTTGACATGGGCTACAGATAGCAGGGGTGATTTTTGAGGATGGATACAAAGGAAATATAATGATCAATACTGATGAAGCAAGGCACTGCTAAATGTGTCATTTTATTCAAATGGATAATAAAAGGTGGAAATTGAACTTTTGAGGCTTGTGTTAACAGTCTACTGTTCAGTTTCATCACAGCAAGGAACAAAGGGAGAAATATGCAACAGCAAAAGAACTATATGATAAGACTGTCATCAGCTAGATATTTCACCTGTCACTTCTCTACCAAAATGACAGTGGTTTTAATACAGTAATTATTTGGGCAAGATATGGCCCTTATTTCAAAAATCCATTTCATATTTAGTCATATACCTTTCATGAATAGACATAGTGGTTGACTTGGCACTGTCACAGTCATATATCTGAGTCCTTTTGTTTGTGGTTTGTAGCAAAAGCTCCTCACTTCTGCACGGCGCTGAGACAAGGCAAAACCGTTCTATTTTTCCTCACTAAAGCAAGCATAGTAGTGGCAAGGGCACTGGTTTGAAAAACCTTATTTATGAGAATAAATCAAGCTTTATTTAATTTCTCTCCCTTAAATGATTTACAATCTTAGTCTTTTCACACTCTGAATATACTTTTGACACAATTTTTCCATATATATTTGTTATTTAGAGGGATCTCTGTGAATACCTATTCATTTGTTCACTATATATTCACCAATCACAATACTGCAGCAGTCACCTTTCTTCACACAAGTTGAATATAACCATCAAGGAAAATTGGTGATGGCATCACTGATTTTGATTAGGAAAGATCTTTATGTTTATAATTAAGCATAGAACAAAGAAAAACCATTTCTGAGAAGCATTTACATTTCAATACACAGCAGAACCATTGGGAAATTTAATTTGTTTCTAATACAATTTGAAATTATAGGAAACAAAATTCACAAAATTTACTAAATGATCTTAATGATATGTAACATTGCAAGACTAATCATCCTAACAACCTCTACAAATTTTCCAGAGTTTTATTGAGCTGTTAGATTTGCCTTTCTGGTTTAACTTTGACTCAGTTGTGAAATCTTCACTCTAAGATTTAACCTGACATAGTTAATCTGTCAGTCACAAGCTTTAGCAACAGATCACGTTTAGCGTTCTGTGAACATCCGTTATTATTGGAACTTTATGTGAGATATTATAAGCATTTAGTTGTTGGATTTTAATTCTGTTAATTCTTCCTGCATTATTTGAAGATCACTGAAAATAACTGACCACTTTATCCACCCATCTCTCACATAAATAAATAATATTGGATTATTATTTTCAGGTTACTTCTAATATAGGTATTCTCTTTTTATTTTATTATTGTACTTTATTTTTACTTTATTCATGCCAATGAAATAATCTTATATATTGCATTCATTCAAATTAGTAGTATGTTATTCATTTATGGAAGGATTAATACTTATTAAATGACTTTTTTTATAATGGGTAATGAAGATTATTATATGAAGATTATTATTATCATCTCTTCAATTTAAGTCTATATTTTTTCATGAAATTTCAAGTCCATGGAATAGATGACAAGCACTTTTTCCCCTTGAGGAGAAAGTGGAATTTTTGTTTTAAAAAGTGAATATACAGACGTGGTACATATACACAATGGAATACTATTCAGCATTCAAAAAAGATAAACACATGCAATTTGCAGCGACATGGATGGAATTAGAGGGAATCATACTCAGTGAAATAAGCCAGAAAGAAAAAGAAAAATATCAAATGGTTTCATTTATAACAGGACTATAGGGAACCCAAATAGGAGAGAGATACTCAGCGGTGGGGAGGGGAGGATAAGGGCACAAAATGGAATGGAAAAGAACACAGGAACCATGGAGATGGATCATGGGTGAATTGGTGGTGGGCTACCCAAGGGGAATACAAAATGTAAAAGACATAAATAACAATAAAAAAGTGAATATGCAAAGTATTATTAAATGTGTCTTAAAATAAAAATTTATTTGTTTATAATTTTTAGAACCAAAGAAAATATGTTTCACATTTAGGTATCCTTGAAAGCGTGTGTGTCAAATGTAAAAATGATTTGAATAATGTGATACTGGAGTAAAATAAGTTGATATTAATTTAGATAATCACTACAAAATTGAAATCGTATTTACATTTTTGTAAGAAAAACTGACAAAATATCATAACAAATAGGCACAATATGAGAATAGAGTAAAAAACAGAACATTCTATACGTGAAGTATTTTTAGCTTATTAATCACATTTCCATACATTATCTCGTACTGTCTTCATTAAAACCCTGTGGTAAAGCAGAACTCACTATCCTTACTTTACATAAACAGAGTCTTAAAAGCTACATGGTAAAAAAAGCCCGAGTGGAAAAATCAGGGCTCAAACTCAAGTCTGCTGTTTTCAAGTCTCATTTTTCTACCAAGTGGTCTTATTTTTCAGGTGCAGACAGTCTGCAGAGTCCTTAGATGACAGGATAAATCCTCATTTCCAGAAAACAGGAAAAGGGGGATGGGATTAAGAGGTTAAAATTGACCCTACACATAGTACCACATTGCTTCATATGACTCTCTCAGTTATCACCAGCTCAGTAGTTCGCTTCTTCAATACTTCGCTTTTATGATTCCACTACCCTTAAATAGACACTTATCGTTCCTTGATTGACACATTTCTCTACTCTTACATGAAGGTTTTTTAAATTGAGTTGAAGAATTTTCAAACATTGATTTCTTTCTTTCACATCTTTTATGAAGTCTTCTCTTATCTTTTACCCCCACGTTCAAACCTAAGTTGGGGAATCCTTCCCATTGCTGACAGAATATCTCATGTCTATTTCCAGAGCACATTTACCAGTTATTCTTTAATTGTTTGCATCTCTTTCCCACTTAATAGCAAAGTCTTACACTTTAGTTTAATTAACCATCAAATAAACAATATACATACCAAGACTGCTAAATGATGAAGATACAAAGCCAAGAGCAACCACCTTTTTACCTTTGATGAACTTAAAACCTAGTCGGGGAAATCAAACACACAGATCATTCAATGCAATGGGGAGGTGCTGAGGTAAATAAATTCCATGAATTTCACTGTACTCTGTGGAAAAGGGTAGGGGACTACATGGTTTCTCAATAAGAATACCAAATTGTTAACTATTCCCTATAGCCAAGGGCCCTACATGTGTGGTAAAAACGAAATATAATGCTTTTTCTTTAAAGGCAACCTAGATGCATTGGTTAGCAGTATATGGCTAGAGGAATAGTCATGAGCTGGATCTTAGAAGGTTTTTATTTTCCCATCTTGCTAGAAATTCCCATCTGTTGACCAGTGTAGCCCTGACTATATAATAATTGCAGGGGAATCTTAAGTGTGTTAATTACTCACAGGAACATTTTATTAAATATATTGATTAAATACATGAATTAATATCTAGAAAAAATGATGGTGAGTTGTTTGATAGAATGCAATATTTGTATTTTCTGAGAGTTTTTCTGAAGATGATTCTGATGTAAGTCAAATTTAAGAGGCAATGCCTGGTAATCTCTGAGTGACTTTAAGCAGATAAGTTACATGTTAGAGTAAGATGGGTTGAGTAGGAATTAGAAGGTGCAAACAAGACATGCTGGTCTTGTTTTAACCTTGAGAGTCCGAACCATGAAAAGCTTCAAAAATTTGCTGTTTCAAGTCTCCATGAACAGCTGTTAGGAAGCCTCAAGTAAGCTCACCAGGACCTATTGCCTAGCCACAGGGAACTGATGCTTAGAACTGCTATTATCACACATGGAGCCCTCTCAGAGAGCTGGCAACATCCCATGGGCATGAATAAACATCAGAGAGATACCATCTCATAAACAGGCATGAGCATTTGTGAACACAGCAGTAGGTCTGGATGTCCACACTTATCGTGGTGATTATAAGAATTATTCTTATCTCTCCTTCTTGTCCATCCCTTTTTACAGAGATAATCACTCCTACACTAGTCTGCACATCCTTGAAACAGATCCAATAGCCACACATCTCTGGAACTCTGGCTCAATGACCATATATCCTCGGCTTATGCACTCATCTTTTTCTGAGATTATTCCCTATACATTTTCTTTCCTCAATTAAAACTTGAAAATATTATTCTCTTGCTGCTCTTTCAAGTAGAGACTGTTTTCTGCTTTCATATCTTCATGAATCATTGGATTTGAGGGCAAAAAATCTTCCTTCCTTTCTTGTTCATTATTGCCCATTCTCTCCATCTATCACTGCCCTCTGGTTTCTCTTCCTTTCTTACCCACTCCATTTTGAGATACATTACTACATTCTCTCAGAAATATTCTCAGTTCTCATTCCTCTCATTTTTTTCTTTTTACAATAGTAGCAAACTCCAAACCAGGATTATTCTTGTTATTTAGTCTCCATGACTTCATCTCAACAGCCAACTATTGAGGGAGAACACCACAACACTCAGCTTCTTTGTTCCAATTAAATCACTATAGGTTTTTTCCTTGTTCAATTCTTTAATATCCTTGCTTTCCTGTTCTGCCAGATGATTTCATAGCTTCTCACGCCTACATCTCCACCTTTGCTAATATACCTCTTCTGCCATTAGCTGTCAGCTGATGCCCTCACCCCAATCAAGACCACCTTCTTTTCTTAAAATGAGTTTCTACAATAGCCCATGCAGTACTATCTCTCACTTTATGCTTACTGTCATCAAGCCACATCTTCATTTGTTGTAAAAATATACTTCAGAAAATATTACTTGACTACATAAAATCTTTCAAGGACTTTCCATGTACTCATAATGAAATCAGAATCTGTTTCTATAGCCTTTTTGGAGGTGTATTCTGGTCCTCCCTGTTTCTTTAAACTCTCGTTTCTCTAGACACTTTGGTACATTTTTACTTTCTTAAATATGTCCCATTTTGTCCAGTCTTTGTAATACTATTTGCCAACATTCTACCACCAATAAACACAAGTAAATTTTTGTCTTTATGTTTCAGATAGTCTCGATCAGACTTTGCTTGCCCACGTAGTCCTCATTTCTTTTATTCCTTATGTAAGTTCCATTTTTGTTTCCTACATAATACAGGAAAAAACAACCATAGAATACTAATTGGGATATAGTGAAATGTAATTTATTCCTGTTCTCTGGCTTCTTGCCTCACTTGCTCCTTTACAAATGGCCATAGGGAGGGAGTTGCTAAATTCTTTTCTCCTTTTGGAGTGGAAAGATGTATGTGTGTATGTATGTGTGTGTGTGTGTGTGTGTGTGTGTGTATATATATATATATATATATATATATATATATATATATATATATATAGAGAGAGAGAGAGAGAGAGAGAGAGAGAGACTATATATATATTTACATATTAAAAATTGGAATCTTGAGCCTCTCTGGTGTCACAAGGGGTTGAGTCTCAGCACTATGAAGCTATCCGCAGCCACTGCAGGACGAGTTTGATCCCCAGCCAGGGAGCTTCCCACATGGCGCAGCAGACCTCTCCTGTTTCTCACCCGTTCCTCTCTTTGGCAGTGTGCTTCAATGGATCTGCCTGTTCTGCTCCTCACTCTGTCTCTGGTGAATCTTCTCACCACCCCACACCTCTGGCCTATACTCCAGTTCTTGTATACATAAATAAATAAATCTTTAAAAAAATTGCAATCTTAAAATTGCATGCTTGCTTAAATTTGCTATCTCCTCCATGATAATAGAAAATAGTAACAAGGATAGTGACTATTTCATTGTCATTTAGAATTTTTCATTCACTGCCTGTTTCTGTGTACACGCACACACATGCACACACACACAACATTCAACCTCATTTCACTTAGCTTAACTTAGTAAAGCTAAGTGTATGTGCATATAAATATTTTCCTGCTTATATTCAGAAATTTTAAACTTTTTCAGAGAAGCTAAACTTCAACTCAATAATTTTTAGCTCCTTTTATCAACTTTTTGCTTCTTAAATTTACAGACACAGAAGAATTCATATTCTAAAACTTAGACTTGTACAGACTACTCAATGTCTCAAGTCTTTTATAAACCTCTGGCTATAAGCCAACTGCTACTCAAGCAGATTCAGTAGGAGACTATTACTATAACATCTAAGTATTATAGAGGGGGAAAATAGACTAGCTAAGTTCATTTGGTGAATACTGGTTTTATAAAGGAAAATAGTGTTTTTTTTTAAACAAAGAAATTCTCAAACTGATATATGGAAGAGTCTTGCAAAGTACCAACTGACAATTGGGTGTACATATGTGGCCTCAAAATCCTTATATTTATATTATAATGCTCTCTCATAGTACTTTTATCTAAAACACACTTATTTGGTAAATCCTGTCATACATTCTTTGTTTTCCCACAAAATACAAATTTAAATTTAAATCTTTTTTACTGCTATTAGAACTTGTACTGAAGTGAGCCTGTTTTTAAAATATAGTGTATTTTTCACTAAGTATATGCAATTTTATAGTTTTATCTTGATACAAGAAACTGTGATAACTATAAATGATGCTCCAAATCTCACCACCTGGATAAACCCTGCAATCATCACCCTTTCACCTTTAATTTCCACCAATAAGGTATATGACATTATAAAGCAGTTTAGTTTTTGCTCTTTTATTTTATTATGCCATAATATATAACATCAAATTCCTTTTCAAGTTTAATTCTGATTCTGGATATCTTCAATTGAAAAATGTTGGGCTACCATTTTTCACTTACTGAGTTACAGTAGGGAAAAAAGGATTCCTCGCCCTCCTTGATATGGACTATTTCTCTAACCCCTAATCCCAGTCTAGAGAGGTACATATTAATTGTTGTTATGGCTTGGAAGAGTCTAGCAGAGCATGCTGGCCTGACCTGGTTATGTCAGCCCTATCAGTTGGAGATCAGTTCCTACTTGCTTAGCCTGTAGACTCCAACACTGAGGTGCCAGTCTATAGCTGGTATGCAAAAATAGCTAGTGCTACAGCACAGTATACTTTTGTCTTTTCAATAAATTTTGTTATCCATCCTTTATTTTATTATCTATCCTCAATAGGGCAAAAAAGGGTGAACACAAATGAGGATAAAGACAATTGTTTCATGAATTAAAACCATGTTTCTTGAAGACAAAAGTATATGTGTAGTCTACTATACTACCATGGACCAATGTTCCTTATTTCTATCTTTTATGTTATTTCTAGCATGATGCTTTAATTGTTATCTTTATATCATATCCACATTCCAGGGTACAGTGAGGAAAAAAGGGAAGAAGTGCAATGTGGGTCTTGCTTCCAACTGAGTGAATCTCTATTAAAGAGATTTCCTTGAAGCCACAGTGTATGCTTCATTGGTTACACCTACTGCAAGGGAGCCAGGGAAATGCAGTTTTAAGTCTGACAAATTGCCATTCTGAAGAAAATCAGTGTTCAGTTACTAAGGAAAATTGAGAGAATGTATTTTTTTTTAAGATTTATTTATGCATACAAGCTGGGGTACAGGCCAGAGGCGTGGGGCGGCGAGAGGGTTCACCAGAGACAGAGTGGGGAGCAGAACAGGCAGATCCACGGAAATACACTGCTGAGGGGAGCAGTGGGAGAGGCAGGAGAGGTCTGCCTCACCGTGTGGGTATCTCCCTGGCTGGGTATCGAACTCGCATCGCCGCTGCCAACAGCGCCACAGTGCAGGGCTTAACCGCTGTGCCACCAGGGAGGCCCAAGAGAGAGAATGTATTTGAAGTAGTGTTTACTAGCATTTTTTGCTGCAAGTGGTTATCTTTTTGCTTTTTTTACTACAGCTGTATCTTGATCATGCTATTATATCTCAAAAATGGTACCTAGTTGTAGTAAGCTACTGAAATATTTTTGTATTTTGTTAAACATTCATATTTATTATGATTAGATTTACATGTGTAAACTTATTTCATTTTAATTTTTCTATTTTTTCATTGTGAAGTTTTAAAACTTCTGCAAGCACACAGATTTATAAGGAACTAAAAACATAATCAAATCTTTCTATGTCTCTAAAAGTGTACAAGGACTATGGAACAATTTAAGTTCTTTCTAAAATATGCTATTCTCTTATATGTATTTCTCTTATTTTAAAATCTCACAAATTAGGAAACCCTAATAATTATTTAAATTTATTAATATATCTATCACTTTCTTTCCTCAATACTCTTATAATCCTCTCAGATTTTGTTAAAGACTTTTCCTTATTCCTGAAATGCATCATTTTCAAGTTTTCATACTGATTTATATTTTGTAGACTTTGTTTTGACTGAAAATGTATTTCACTCTCACTCTTGAAAATATGATGTGGTATTTAAAAAATATTTTTTTCATCAAAATTGTGAAGTAAGCATTCTACTGTCTTCTGAATATTTATTCACTATTTTTAATTGAAGTTATAGGCAGTCAAGATTGCTTTCATTATTATTTTTGTTGTTCCTGATGTGGTTAGCTGAAGGAAAACTGTCTTTCTTCTCTTTCTTCATTAATTTTTTTCCCAACACCCCTGTATAGGATACTACCACAGATTCTGATGATGCAGCAGTAGACAAAACATCATTGACCTCACAAAATTTAGAGATTTGTTAAGAGAAAAGAAAATTGAGACACAGTTTAATTGCAGTGGGAGAGTTGGCTCTGATGAAAATCCTATGGTGCCACCCAAGAGTATTTACCCTACAGCAATCGAGGATTCTTCTGGCTCTCAGTGTCTTGGATGTAACTTGTCTATATATAAATGCTGAATGAGAGAAGATGGCACAGAAATCGTTTGTTAGCCAAGGGTCCATGACTTTGTGATTTTATCTTTGATACCAGGATATGTGATAGCAAGGTAGTTATTTTCTGACAAAATAATTTTAAAATAGTTCAGAAAAAAGTTTGAACCACTCTAATGTTATAAGTTTAACTTGAAGCTTAACTGTAAAAGCTCTGATCAAAGTAATAAGGATACTTTGATTCTGAGAGAACCATGAAGCAGCTAGTTCCAGTGGAAATAAAGAATTCTAATAGATGGAGAGGAGAGCCAATAGGTGAGCATAGTGGTCAGTATAATCCCTTATTCTCTTCGATGGTGTCTTTTGACTATAGGTATCAGAGCTGACCTCTTCTTGCTCTAGAAAAGGAAGATTGATTATAAGGAAATGAAACAAGGACAGAAATCAAAATTCAACCAGACCTTACAAAGACCACTCAGAGAACTGTTAAGATTGTCATTCTCTCAAAGGTGGAGTCAGCTTACTATTCTCTTTTCTTTCTGTCTTTCTTCCCTATTTCACATTATATGGATATCCAACTTGTTTCTTTGGTTTGTATCACTTTCCTCTTCCTTGCATCTGGGTCTCTTGATTATTTTTCTTATTCACATTCCATAGTTAGTACTCCAGTTTCTTCTGCATCATGGCAAATGAAAATATATTGATTTTGACACTGAAAAATTTGTCTCTATTTTATATTCAATTGTTTATGACGTAGGAGACCTGGTTCACCTTATGTAAATTTTTGAACCATGTCACAACTATATTCACTGGTTAGAATATCCAATTTTCCTCATTAATCTGTTGAAGTCAGGGTTTGAGAAAAATCAAATGATGTGATAATGGGATAACTCAGCCAAGGCAATATCCTTCTAGAAATCCACTGAATGCATAATGTGTCACATGTATGATTTATTATTACAGTTTTTTTATAGCAGAAATTTATTAGGTTTCAATTTTTAAAAAATTGTACCTACCACTCATTTTCAAGGTGATACAAATTCTTTACTGGTTAAAAATACTTATTAAGATGAATAGATATAAGATGAAAGTTGCTGCTCAATACGCAGTTTGTTTTTAGTCCATCACTCACCAAGTATTTTTGACCTTTAATAAGAAGACAGCATAATGATGATTTTTAAATCCATGACTATGTTTTTTCTTTATTTTTAATAAAAAATTTCATTTTGGAATAGTTTCAGATTTATAAAATTTTAATGAAGATAGTACAAAGTTCACATACGCCCCACACCTAATATTGCTGTTAACATTTTGTAATCATATGCTACATTTTTTATAATTAATGAACAAATATTGACACATTAATATTATGCAGAGGCCATTTTTTTTTCAGATTTCCTCAGTTTTCCTTTGCTGTCCTTTTTAGTTTCAATAATCCATCAAAGATCCCACATGCATTCAACAGTAATATCTATTTATGCACCTCTTTGTTGAGGCTGTGTTTTTTCTTTCTTTTCTATTTTTCAAAGAAATTTCTGGGCTTTTTAAAATTTATTACAAAATTCATTTTGCTAGTGCTCTAGAAAGTTTTGTAAGTCTATACTAAGATTAAAAGTTTAATTCTGTAGCTTAGTGGAAATATGAAATCATATGCAAAATTAAGAGTGAGATTAAAAATATCCACAAAACATAAACCACTATTTTTAAAAAGAATAGAATATGGAGCGCTGTGAAACTAATATTCTTATTGAAATCATTTTACTTTGCATACCTATTCATAAATTTTACTGATGAAATAAATTAGTGCTACCTTTAGCATGAACTTAATTAAAAATTATCAACTACAAGTCACGATTGTTTAAAGTTTTCATAATTTTAAATTTAATTATCTGAAAATTATCAATCATTTTATTAGTCAATACTTGAAATTACATGCATGTCAGTATAATTATTAATGCCAATCCATTTACTAGCTCATTTGCTCTGGCTGTGCACAATTATGTGTGACATTTAAAAAAAAAAAAAACCTGTTTTCATCATGATGTAATCATTTTTTCTGAAGACCCACAGAAGATCTATTCTTCATAATTCTGTTACTTATTGTTTTCCTGACTAAATTCATAGATTGAAAGGAACCAGATGGTAATGGGAAATATATCAGTGGCAGTATATTTAATTGGTATCTTAAATTGTTTTTCTTTATGCTCCAGAAGAATCTTTTTTTTTTTTTTACTACTTGAAGGGAAGAAAATGCAATCTATCATATTTTATGATACTTTTACATTTTTGTTTGAATGTCACAAGTATTCAGTGATATAGGTTAGCTAAGTATACCTCAATCTCACCAGATTCACTCACCTTTGATATAAGTAGGAGCAAATTAATATGCACACATACAGGCTCATTTATTTACCTTTATGAAATATAGGACCTCAATTAATTTCCCTACAAAGTCCTTTTGTGCTTTTTCACTGTGTGTTCCTTGATAAAGTTTGAGCCTTAAAAATTCATGGGAGGATAAAACATGCTGATGCTGACATATTAAATGTACATATTAAATATACACTATTGATTAATTGTTCTTAAAGTCTATATATCCATTTCCTTTTCCTCTCACGTTATTCTTTTTTTCTTTAAACAAATTTATATAATATCTTCTATGAGAATGGTGCTGCTTTATAAGAAATGGGTTCAGTGTGGAATAATAGAGTGTTTTCTGGTTTTGATTTTGTTTTACTTTATATACTTTGTATCCTAGTAACACTGAGATAAGAAATACTTTTACCTTTGGATGGTAACTTCAAAATGTGATAGTTTTTATGAAGAAAACAAAATATAGTTATGTGAGAATAAGTAATGTGGTTGCTTCTGAAGAGGCAGCTAAGTTGAGTTTTAGTGATCAAAGAAAACCAACTATGTGAAAATCCCGAAGAATAGGGTTACAATCAAAAGGAATGGGAAGTTCAAAATACCAGAGGAGGAAAGAAGCTTTGCAAACTTGACTACTTCCAAGGAAATACGTGGTTGCAATACAGAGAGTGAAGGGAGCAGTTTCTTCTAAAACATTTAGAGGAAACGCTTATAGGACTAAATATCACCTTCTCAGAAAATAGAACAATAATAGTTCCTACAGGGAAAAGTTCCATAGAAGAGCAATCATATCACTTAATATCAATCAAAAAAAATTTTTGTGCTAAAACCACCTCAGATTTTAACTTTTCTCGAACATAGCATTTTATATTAAGGTCTTTGCTTTTATCATCCACTTTCCTCTTGTCTCCCATAGAGAGTCCCTCTTCATCTTCCAGTTTAAGTTAATGTACTCCTTCTTCTGGATAATATGCTTGCCAGCCACAGGTTATGCCGTTCCAAAGCAGTCTGTGAATATCCTTTTTATAGAACTTATTACACTGCACCCTGACTCCTCCCCCATAATGAGGTTGTCAGTAAAGAAAACTTGCCTCATTCATTTATGCATTCCTTTCCTCCCTACTCCAAGCACCTTGCAGAATTGAATTATTTATAAAATAATTATTGCTCGAATATATAAAGAATGAATTAATGATCAAGGTAATTGTAAAGAAAATGAGTTTTAAGAAATGTTGAATATTTAATTTTGTTTGAGATTAAGATAAATTGGTGAATGAAGCCACAACATAGTGCAGTGGAATTATTTGACTAGACACATTGATATCAGGGAAATAACAATAAATAGATATTGGCTATATTTTTATTTTTATTTTTTTTGTTTGGAAAGGTTTAAAAAAAGCAGTAGTGACATAGTTATCCTATTAGTTGGCCATAGAGTCAGGATTTTTCTGAATATATCCAAAGATTTGAATCAATTACTACAGCTCATATTCCTTTGAGGGATAAAACAAACAGCACTTGACCATTTTTCAGTCTTCTTGGTATTTTATTCTTGAGACAAACTTGAAGGCACACGTTGCAGAGGGGAAAAAAAAAAAAGACTTTAAGCACATCCTGGCTAGAATTTCAATGTGTTTCCAGGTTAATATGTCTCTAGTTGTAGAGCAGATGTCAGGATGTATGGTTGATTTTTGACATTTTGGTGGCAACATTTGTATAAACTGATAATGTCAACTTAATTTGAAGAGGTTAAAAAGAAATTATATAAGGGAATGAATATAGTTTCCATGTGTTAAAAGACATGGCAGATATTGTTAATGCAAGTGACTCTAGCCAGATACATTTTTTAATTTTTTCTTGACTATTCCCATAAAATAAAAGATTGAATTACTGAAGTGTTCATAATTAGTATATTGCTCAGAGAGGCAAACCTATTTTAAACAGACAAGGAATTTGTTTAAAGTTACTTTATCCTTTTAAACAAAGATGCATTTTGTGAATAAACAAAGTATAAGTGCAATTTTTAAGTAGCTATGACTACAATTTTAACTATCAAGGAAAATATATTTAGCTTTGCAATATAAAATATTAACATGGAAAATAGTGCAGAGAAATGGTAATGTTTCTTGTAAACTTATACTGTAAACTATTAATATGTATCAAATAGCCTTAGGCCCTATCGAACAAGAGCTTCAAGTGCTGAAAGTCTGAATAATAAGTGGAGACTATCCCATTTCCCACATAATTTTCAAACATAGAGTCTCAAAAAATATATTTAAGAGTGAACCACTCTTAAGTATTATAATGAACTCACACCTTTGAAAGTAAATTCAGTTAAACATTTCTTAGATTTTGAAGGGTACATTGAGGGGGATACAATAGCATTTCTCTTTTTAAGACCCTGGGTTACCATGAAATATGGTAATAGACTTCAATGACTTTGTACTGCAGTCCCACATATTAGAGTCCTATGTGTTAGTTACTACAACAAGACTTCTAGTTGACTTGGATATCACATTATCCTCAATTCATCTTTATACACGCTCTATTAATAATTCACTAGGTTTCGCTTAACATGTTTTGCTTACCAAAGTTAGCCAACTATTTAATAAGGAACACAGTCAGTTTTGGAGATATTTTATGAGATATAAAAATACAAGGAGCCAAAAAAAAGACCAAGACTAACCCATGAAGAAACAGAAATCTGAGCAGACCAATTACTAGTAAGGAAATTGAAATAACAATCAAAAACTTCCCAAAACACAAAAGTCCAAAACCAGATGGGTTCACTAGTGAATTCTACCAAATGTTAAAAATAAAACAAAACATTAATATCTATTCTCCTCAAACTAATAAAAAAAAAAGGAAGGAATGATCCCATTGTACAAGACCAACATCACCTTGATTCTAAGGCCAGACAAGGACACATAAACAAAATAAAAACAAGACCAGAAAAGTATAGACCAATATCTCTGATGAACATATAAAAACCCTCAACAAAATATTAGCCAACCAAAGCCTCCCCGGTGGTGCAACAGGTGATGTCTCAGCTCTATGAATCTATCCGCAACCATTGCAGCATGAGTTCGATCCCTGGCCAGGGAGCTTCCCACATGGCCTAGCAGACCTCTCTTGCCTCACTCGCTGCTCCCCTCAGCAGTGTACTTCAGTAGATCTGCTTGTTCTGATCCCTGCTCCGTCTCTAGTGAATCCTTTCACCACCCCACACCTCTGGCCTACATCCCAGTTCTTGTATGCATACATAAATAAATCTTTAAAAAAAATTAGCCAACCAAATTCAACCAAATATGTTAATGGGATTATAAGCCATGAAAAATGGGATTCATTACAAGGATACAGGTTGGTTCAACATATGCAGATTAATAAATCATCAGCAAAATGAAAGGCAAAAATTGCATGATCATCTAAATAGATGCAGGAAATGCATTTGACAAGATACAACATCTATTTGTAATAACTCAAAATGAAATGGGTATACAAAGAACATAACATAATAAAGACCACAATAGACCCATATCTAACATAGTCCATGGTGAAACAATTGAAAGCTTCTCCTCTAAGACCAGGAATGAGAGTAAGACACCCACTTTATCACTACTATTCAACATGGTATTGGAAGTCCTAGACAGAAAAATTAGGCAAGAACACAAAATAAAAGCCCCAATTGAAAAAGTAATAAGGCTATCACTGTTTGTGTTTATTATTTATTAAAAATAATAAATACAGTAAAATTTTAAGCTACAAAAACGATATACAAAAATCTATTCTATTTTTATATGCAAACAATGAAATATCAAAAAGATAAACTAAAAAAATAGCAATAATGCTTTTATAATTACATCAAAATGGAAAAAAAAAAGCCTATGAAAAAAGTTAACCAAACATTTTGTGAAAGACCTATACACTAAAAACTATGGCAGTGTTGAAAGAAATGGAAAAAGACATAAAGGAATGGAAGGGCATTCATGCTTATGGGTTAGAAGAATTATATTGTTAAAATGACTGTTTTTCCTAAAGCACTATATAGATTCAATGTAATCTCTATTGAGTTCCCAAAGGCATGTTTCACAGAAATAGAACAAGAGGATCATAAAATTTAATTGGAACTACAAAAGCACCTGAATAGCCTTCTGATAATCACTACTCTGTTGTCAGAATATAAGAATTTGTTTTTGTTGTGTTTTGTTTATTTATTTACTTTGGTTGTCTTCACAAATGAGTAAAATCATAATATGTTTCACTTTCTTGATCTGATTTATTTCAATTTTCATATTTTCCTCAAAGTCTATCTTGTAACAAATGGGAGGATTAAATTTTCTTTCACATTTTTCCATTGTGTATATATACTGCAATACTTTTTCTCCATCTTTCTGTCTATTGGCACTTAGACTATTTCTATATCTTGATGGTTGTAAATATTGCTGCAATGAATATAGAGGCTCTGGCCCTCCCTGGTGCGCAGCGGTTAAGTTCTGTGCTGTGGAGCTGTTGGCAGTGGAGACGCGAGTTCGACGCCCAGCTGGGGAGATTCCCACATGGCGTGGCAGACCTCTCTTGCCTCGCCCACTGCTACCCTCAGCAGTGTATTTCCTTCAATCTGCCTGTGCTGCTCCCCACTCTGTCTCTGGTGAACCCTCTCGCTGTCCCACGCCTCTGGCCTGTACTCCTGCTTGTATGCATAAATAAATAAATCTTTAAAAAAAAAAAGAATATAGAGGCTCTAACATCTTTTTTTAATCAATGTCTATATAGTCACATATAGATATCCAAAAGTGGAATAAATGGCTCCTATGCTATTTCTATTCTTAGTTTTTATGAAAGCTCAATATATATACACTTTATGAATAAATTGGCTATATACACATATATCTGCATACATGAATATCAATGTTTGATATTGAACTAGACATTTAGCTGCAACAAGAAGAAGCTGTAGGTTATCAGTTAACTAAGTTACTATCTGAAGACAAAACATTACGTTTTACTGAAGGTATTTATGACTGATGAAAGCTAGACAATTTACCTCAGATAATTCAGAAATATAACTATGTCTAACATAATGGAATGGACTTTCCCCATTCTGAAAGAATGAGCTTCAGTTTCACCTTTATTAGAAGTAAGTGCAATGTATCTCAGTTATTCTTTGGCTTTTATTTCTGCCTTGGCTGTTCCTTCTGGAGGCACCTGTCACACAGTGTTCAGTTCACTCTGCATTCTGTTAATGCTTTGAGCAAGCTGTAGGGTATCTGCTTAGGAGCAGCTAGAGGTACTCCCAGTAGGGACCAGTTATATGTGAAAAAGAATAAGCAAACTACCCACAGAGGTACTGACTTCCAACAATTTTGCAAGAGTGTGAAGATTTACAGTAGAAAATAAAGCACTTCATGCTGGGTCTGGCTCCAAGCCTCCCCTGAGAACCTTCCACTTAGGCAATCTCTTTTATCCTATGAGCTTAGTGTTCTATCTGAAGGAGTTTAAGTTTCATATTAACAAATTGGCTTAATTATTTTTAACCAAACTGTTAACTACCTGCAGTGACTTTAGAAAAAGCTCCCAACAAGTTTTAGTTTTTCTTTCAAGAGGAAATTAAACAGAGCCGTTTAACCTCTGAGGAGAGCTTCCTCTGGGAAGAGCATGGATCCTCTCCCCAGGCGAGCTGAGGAGCCAGGTGGGCAGCTTACAGGCATACAGTTTCAAGGAAATGAACTAAAAGGAATCTGAGTTTGCCTGCAGCAGTGGGGTTTATTTATTGAGAAAGATTTCTATTATGTTGTTTAAATTTCTAATTTGGTAGCTATCAGAAGCATTGAGGTATGTTAGTTGAGGTGTGTTCTGTCAAAGTCCTCAGAACTTATAGATATGAATATTTTATTACAAAGAATTCAGGGCAAAGAAAATCAATCTAGTTGGCTCGTTTTGCCCACTGGTTTGATAGTATTCATTTAAAGCTAATTGTGGTCAAGAATTCATTTCTTCTTTCTTTATAGACATGTATTTGTGCCATGTCAAGTTAGTACTATATTCACTCTTGTAAACATAAGAAAGGTTGAGAAGTTCTCAAATTATAAAATATTGTAACCATGACTCTTGACTATAAAAGATTAATAACCTTGTTAAAAATGTGAAATTTTGTTTATTAGCATCTTCTTATTTCTGTGATATTGTTATGAAACTTACCTATTTTTGCTATAATGATGATGATATTAAATATAATTTTCTTTTATTGTGTGGAGCACATTAATGTACATACTCACACATTATTCTTTATTACAATGGTAGTTGTTTTACACTGCTTGGAAATTAATAACTTTATTCTGATAATCAAGGTGTATTTGTATATGTCCAGCTGTTCTTAGCTTAGGAGAGAAAATGCTGGAGCAATTCTAAGGAATGCAAATTGGAAGAACGGAGGAGACAGAGAGACAGAGAAAGATTGACTGACTGAGTTTTAATGTTCCCCTCAGCTTCACTAAACTTTAGAGAGATTTTTTTTTCCTTTTCATAGGCATTTATTTTATTTAGGAAAGTCACAATTGTAAAATCTTTCTCTTCCTCTCAAGGATCTAGAAACCATCACTTTAAATTGCAATCCTGTGATCATGGAAAATAGAGACCCTATCTTCCAGTTTCTATAGGGGTGGAGGAATGATCTAACCTTATTAAGAAATAATTGATGCTTAGCAAGCACAGATAATCTAATCATGGACCAATCATCTTCCCAATGTTCTCTATTATTTTCCCATTATTTCACCCCAGCATTCAAAAATCCTCTTGACTTTTATTTCAGAGGAGTTTTTCTCAGTCTCTCTGCTCTATTGCCATAGTCTTAAATGTATTATTCCTCACCTCTTTAATTCCATTTGATGCAATTTTTCTTTGACACAGCAAATTTTGACAATTAGGATTATGAGAGAAAAAAAATCATGAATAAAGCATAAACAAGGTGATAGGTGGTTTGCAAGTAGAAAGAAACCAGATGGTTTTTTGAGTACTGGATAGTGACAACGACAACACTGCAGTGGCAGTAACTTTCCTTTCTTAAGAATCTGAAAAGAGGCATATATTTGTTTTCTCTAAAATCGGACATTATTAAAGGCCTCATGATCATAGAGGCAAAACAAATTTAACACAATCTTGAATGCTAGAAACGTATGCTGTTTTTTTTTGTCCTTTTAAATTTCTTAATCAACAGCACTTTAAAATTTTGAACGATCATTCAACAAAGACAATGTTTCTTGAATTTTTGCTAGGCTATTAATTGAATACTTGATATTAAAGGTGCACACTACTGGTTCTGAGATTAAGCTAAAATATAATATCCATGAGCATTTGTTGGTTGAGTGCTTATTTTCTTGTAGCCATTTAAGGCTATTTGTCTACTTTGAATACTGCTGACTGTGTCATTCTTTGACAGAATTCTGTTTTTGAATTTTCTGGAATAAACATGGGTTGAATTGGATAGTTTCTTTATCCCTATATTCTCCTATTTGTTCCTTTAGGTAATGGCTTGTGCTCTGCCAAGTTACTTTCTGATTCCCCTGGGGCTTGTTTGAAATCCTATTTAGCTTTATATTTAGATATTTTTAGTGAATAACATTATTCAGTGCTGTGGCCTGCAGTGTCATATGTATGCAGACGATACTCAGATATTCTTTACAGTCCCTGCAGACCCATGAAGCGGCTTGATGTTTTGCATAATTGTCTGTATGATATTCAAGCATGGATGTCTTCAAATATCCCTGAATTTAGTACAGATAAAATTGGGTTGCTACTGATTGGTTCTCCGGTAAAAAGTGTTTAAAATGTACTCGATGCTGGTAACCTTAAAGAGGTGAATTTCTCTGCTCTAAAATCACACTTTTGACTTTAGGATTGTTGTAAAGTCACTGTGTGAGTATGTGTTTGTGTGTGTATGTGTTTTGTTAACCTCACAATTTCCTTTCTGTACTTACCCACTGCAAACTCATGACAAAGATTTCCTGATTCCAAAAACATTGCCACAATTTACAGGTGACCTCACCTGCCACCTTGCAGTAAGTTTCTGATAGATCACAAATCCTTCTATATCCTGCTCTTCAGTTAGGGAATCTATTCTTTTATGCATGAGAAATTTAAAATTACTGTTGATTTGTATGGTTCAACTAAAAAACTTATTTGTTTGATTTAGCCTTTTAAATATTTATTGTATCATCTTTTAAAGTAAGTCTGCATAACACTGGTGGGATGGACACATGAAGGACACTCATAAATGCAAATTGAGTTGATTGATAGGCCATGTGAAGTGTTTGCAGAAAGTACTATTTTACAATGAGAAGGACTATTAATGTATCCATGCTGGTTCTGAGTTTTGAATAAATATATGTCTAACACATTCTTTCACTGGGCAGCCAAGAAGGACACATTTTTGATACTGCATTAAATAAATGGGGTAGAATAAAATTCCTTTGAAATGGTCTCAATTCATTAGTCTGGTAAAGTTTAGGTATCACTTTAACTAAAAGTGTATTCTGGATAATAACTGGAGCTTTCTTCCAGCCTTTTAAAGAAATGGGGCTTTACATTACTGTTTGATAGCCTGAGAAAGTTGAATTAGTTGAGTCTTCATTTAAAAGCAAAATACATTTAATTGATAGACCATAACATAAAACCATCTGAAAGTAATACATGTCTTGCTGGATAGTGTTATGAGATTTCTGAATCTGGTCAAGCTTTCCTGTTAAGACTTGAGAATAGAAATATATTGTGCTGGTTAGAGATGGCTACCTGAACCGGTAATAAGTAGGCTCACAAATGAATGCAGATTTCTTGTTTATGTGCTTTTCCAAGCTTACTTACTATAGTTATTGTCTCACCAAGGAAATCTGGTCACTTCTGCTGTCTCCCAGGAAAAGTCTATGACCCCAGAAGGCTACCATATTAAGTAGGCTAAAATATCCACCCATAAAGTAAGAAAATAAAACTTGATATCACCAAGGCAAATATCAATGGATTATATTTTTCTAGACATGGTACAAAGACGATTAGACCTCAGTACAGTAATACCTAAGGTCTTGTTCTTCATTTCCTTTGAGATAAACTGGAAACATGAACCTATTGTTTATTGTTCCTAGCTGGAGCATTGATAAACATGGTCAGAACAATCCTTATATCTCAGATGCTCAAAGAATGTCATCTAGAAGCAGCTATTTATACTTGGCTGAAAACCTACTGAGATTTATCTAGCTGCATGATTTCCTGTTGTTACATATACTACATGATACTCACTGGCATCTGCTTTGTGAAAAATAATAAATTTCGGGGTGCTTTTTTTTAAATTTTATCTTTCTCCTTCCTTTTCCTCCAACTTTCAAGGTGTAATTCTTGCACTCCCATCAGAGCCATCTGTAGATCATACAAAATTATTATATTCTCATAATTTTCTATGGTTATTGGACAAATCAGATACAAGTGAGTGGGCTTTATGTTGGCCAGCTCCACATTCATTCTTCATCAAATCTAAGTTGTCTTTGTCATGATATGTGCCAAGATATAGATTTACCTATAAAATTCCATTGGTATAAACACAATAGTTACACCTTGTGGATCTTAAATATTCAGGTTATTTTTTTTTTAAAGATTTATTTTATTTATACATACAAGCTGGGGTACAGGCCAGAGGTGTGGGGTGGCGAGAGGGCTCACCAGAGACAGAGCGGGTAGCAGAACAGGCAGATCAGAAGTACACTGCTGAGGGGAGCAGCGGGCGAGGCAGGAGAGGTCTGCCGCACCATGTGGGATTCTCCCCGGCCGGGCGTCGAACTCGCGTCACCGCTGCCGACAGCTCCACAGCGCAGCGCTTAACCGCTGCGCCACCGGGGAGGCCCAATATTCAGGTTATTTTATTTTAAAAGCAGTGCATATTTGGACCAGTGAGAGATTATTTTATATTTTTAATTGACAAATGAAATTAAACTAAAATTTTTAAAAAGCTATTTGTCTAACCTCATCGGTGGGTAAGGAGTAGAAGCCAATATTTTTTAACTCATTGGACCTTCACAAACCTACAGGTTTGTGCAGAATCAAACTTGTAACTGCAGGGTAGGAGGCAATCAGTGTGTTGTTAGCAGAACATTAATAATACATCTCCCATTCATGGTGTGGGAAGGGCACTTGCTATTTCCATCTTTGATCAGTCCTCAAGAACTCAGGAAATCCACATAACGTTTGGTATATATGTGTACTTTCCCCTATTAAAACCATTCAGTAGTCAAAACTTATTTAATAGCCATCTTCCTTTCAATACCACTGGGATAAGATGAATAACTCTGATTATGTCTACAGGCCATTCATGAACTGGTCCTATTCTATGCTCATCTTTCAGTGCTACCATCCTCACACCTAACCTCCTGCCTGGGGGAACTACTCACTATTCCTATGATCTGTCCTCTCATTTTCCTTTGAGTCTTTTGAGGTGCTTCCTCAGACTAAAGCACTATCATTTCCCTTTCTTTCCCTTTGACTGGTTATCTCCTAATCATATGAAAAGCTAGCTGAAGTGTCTTATCATCTTGACTGGCCACTGATTTCCCATGGCTGAGTCAGGTGCCTTTCATAACTCCTGTTTTTGTCACATATCATAATTGTCACTTTACCTGATAAATTTTAAACTTTCTGAGGAGGAGGAGTTTTTTATTTACCAATATGATCTTAGCATATATCATAATACAATTGTATATGAGGACTTCAATTCATATTTTGTGTTAATCATCAAAGTAAAAGTAAAAGATTTCCAAGGAGCAAACATGCCAGTCCAACCTATAAAAACCTGTAAACTCCTAGGGGGTCTCATAATTTGTTCCAACCTCCTGGGAAGACATCCTGACTATGGTTTTTGGAGGGAGTAAAGCACACCATGAAGTCACGGTTTCCTCCACAGTCATTACAGCAGACATTTATTTTAGGAGAACTCAACATTTTAGTGTATAAAACAAGAAAATGTATTACTCTCTTCATTTGTACTGCCAACCTAAATTTACCACCTAAGATCCTACTTTACTGGTCTGCTAAGTCTATTTGGGGTTCATTTCAATGTTTACATTCTTTATCCAGACTTTCATAAAACAAAACAGGTATAATGAACAAAATGCTTAAAATGAAAAACAGATGCAGACATATCAAAAGGAACAATTTAAAAATATTCACTATATTACTTTCACATTTAAAATAATTCTAAAATCTGATAGTAACACAAAAGGGCATATATATTTCTCTAAGGGACCACAAAAGTATAGGGAATATGAGAAAAGAAAAAACAATACCTCTCTTCCCTCCCCCTTAAATTCTAAAATAGTAATAATAATAATAATAATAAAAATAATAGGCTGAATAAATGCTTTTGCATATGCTCACAAATATGCATTGGATATGCTGGGATGATAGACATGGGCCAATTATGAAAATGTCTTTTTCTGCTATGCTCAATAAGCAAATCAGGAGAGACCCACACTAATATAAATAGATGCACTGATATACGGAAGGTACAGAAAATCAAGACAAAGAATTTTAAAATAGTTCCAAAGCTTTGGAATGACACCAAAAACTGACTAAGGCAGGTTGAATCTAGATCTCAAAATATTATACATTTTGAAATGACAAACCTTTAGTCTAGATACACAGCTCTCCCATTTCCTACTGTCTTGTGTCTGCTCAGTGTACACATTCATGCTTCCTATCTGACCTGTGAGGGTAAAAGATCAGATGCAAGAAGTTTTGGTATTTCAGGAAATAAACAAACGAAAGGAGAGAAAGAGAGAAATGAAAATTTGCCTCTGTTTAACCACTCATAGAGACCCAAAATGGCACTTTATGTTGGGTTCCTATCTTATGAATGCCTCTGTCAGAGTTATATAATGGGATAATCTACCTCATCCTAAGGAATGTTTCAATATCATTTAAATGCACACAGAGGAAAACCAATTTCCCTTTAAGTGGTATTTCAAGCCAGCAGATACCCAAACTTGCTGTCATATTACCGATCCATTAAGGGACTACGGCATTTAAAACTGTTCATTCAGAAAATTGCAATTTGAAGCAGGAAATGAATGAATTATTACATTATCATCAAAAGAAAATGTTATACATGGAAACCAAGAATGCTGGGAAAAAGCCAAAGTGTCTAGGCCATTTATTATTTTTTCCTTATTATGAATAAAAGTGAAGGTATTTTGACATATCAAGTGGTTCCCCACAATGAAATTAGCTTAAAAGGCAGAAAGCACAAATCAAAACAAAAATTCTCTATTAGAAAACATCTTAAACTTAGTGTCTTCGCTTTGGAATAGTAAAAAATGCATACCCACCCATAACATAGAGTGCTCACTATTCACAGCGCCGTTTGCATTTTTCTTTATCCAGTCAGGCAGTTGGGACATATTTAATATTCCATTTCCATTTCCATGCCTATGAACAGGCAGGTACTCCCAATAAACATGGGAACAAGATGTCTTATGCATATACAATATTTACCTGAAGACAAAATTTTTGATGAAAACTTGGAAAACAAATATTCATCTCATTGGAATACAATTTGTGAATTTTTCAGCAGTTTCATGAAAAGCTGCAAACTATTTGAGAAGAATAAATGAGCAATTTCACACAACTCTAGTTTGCTTCTCCTTGTTTCCTGTTTTGCTATGTTATGCATGGTAGAGAATCTTATAAAAAATGCCTTATATTACTGACCCAGCTCTTTCTGAAAGTGGTTTTGTCATCCTTCAAGTCCTTAAAGAATAAGATGAAAGTAAAAATATGGAAGTGTTTGCATTGAGGAAAATGAAAGTTGAAAGGCACAAAAAAGAATTAGGAACACATAGACTGTGGATACTAATAGACATTCAACAACTAATGAACATTTCAAAATGGAACTTCAATGAAAAAAATTGTCTGATCCTTGGAAGAAATAGAGCAGATTTAGATTTACTAAAACATACAAAGAAGAATAGACTGTGGAATCCATAACTGAAATGGTAAAAGCATTTGATATGAAAAATGAAAATATATATGGCCTAATGAAATTTAAGAATATGTTCAAAATTCAGTGGCAAAATAGTACTTTAGCACGACTTGACAGAATTTTTCTCTTTCAAAAGACTTTTAGAATAGACTCTTATCTTTTTTTTTTTTTCCTGAGTGAGAATAGTACAGTTTCAAGAGAGTTTGGAAGTTGACTTTCATTTCTTCCTTCAAACATCAAAGACGTTACTCTTTTGAAAAAGAATCACTGTATATGAACCACAACTTCGGCTTTGACTCAAGGAAAATGAAAGGTGAATATTTTACTACTTCATCATTTTAACCTGATATTCATTCTTTCTAAATGACGATTCAGTCTATGATAATTTACTGGTACTCAGATTCTATAGTAAACTCCATATGTATCAAATTCCTCCCAAAGCAGTAGTACAAAGCAGATTGTTCTTGTCCATGAATTTGTAGAAGAGAATCTCCAATAATCCTCCGTAAGCAGAGCAAAACAAATTGTATATCATATCAAAAGAAGTTGTTCTTGCCTTTGATTTTTAACCTCCAATTCTAGAGGAAGAGAAAAATCAAATTTAAAAGGTGGGATGGTAATATGGTAAAACACTAATATAGTATTATGTTTACAAAGCTTTCTTAATTTTAGTATGGCATAGAAATATTAGTAGGGAGTAAAATAAATGGGATGTATCTTTTTTTCTGGAAGGTTATATGAAAAGTAAGAATTTATTACACATTGGGAGTAGGGATATTTATTTTCTCTGATGCACTAATGATATTTTCATATTTGTTATTACGTGAATGTGTCATAGTAATTGCTGTTTCATGGCATGGGCTTAAGATATGGACCTATTTTACCTGTTGTTTTAATAGCAAAACTTTCCGTTTATTGAGTACTCACTATGTTTCATACTCTATTTTAAATATTTTGTAAATTTCAAATTCATAATTCCCTGGATAACATTCTAAGATATGATTGTCTCAGTTTCTTCAGATTTCAGCATAAATGCATAGAAAAATACATTGAACCCTGAAGTACAGTGGGGAGCCTAGACTGAACCCAGACTGTGTAGAGCTGAATCTGAGCTTTCTTTTAACCTTGGTTTGTCATATAGTTAGTCCTATTTAAGATTAACTAAAGTTCTATGCATTAAAAATACTTGACTGAGTATTTGGTTAGATTTTTAAATGACAATCAAATTAGATAAGCCATGTGATATTTGTCAACAAAGAATGTAAGAGCTAACAGAAAATATACCACTGGAATTTTATCTGGTTACCACCTACATTGGACCATATAAGTTAAGTTATTGTAAAACTGGTTTTGACAACAATGAAATATTTAGTCACTATCACAAAATGTTTTGAATGCAGTGCATGTATTATATGGGCTTTTTGTAAACTCTTAATTATGTAATGACCCTTTCAACTCTACATCAAGCTCTTAGTTTAATAGACACAAAAAAATTATCTCTAGTTCCTTGGGTTCCCAAATTTACAAGACAAATGATGTAGGGGCCCATATTTTACAACTGTGCTAACTGTCAAGAACCTCTTTAGATCACTGTTTTATTCTTCGGCAAAGATCAATAGAAGTCACTTATTGTGCTTTTTGTGGGCGGAAATAGAAGGGAGATCATTGACAGACATAATTCAAAATCACGTAGTATGTGTATAAGTATTTGGGAGACACTGGAACAATGAAAGTGGCAGCCTGTGAAAGTTATTTAGATTCATTTGCAGAGGAGAATGGCAAAATTAGCTACTCCACAAGCCTGGACTGTCTCTGCAGACATTTTAATGGCTCTCTGTGATTAATGTAAATTTACAAAGGACTTCTAAATGTTTGAGTGATCTAAGTAACTTGTGTATGAAGCATATGCTTATATGTATTATAGTACCTCCTAAAATCTTGAAAATGTAATTAGATTTGCTGTAAACAGTATTTGGATATTTCAGAGAGACCAGGAGAGCACAATTTTTTGAAATGCCATGAATAGAGGGAGCTGAGAGGTGGAAATTATACAGTGAGGGCGACATGATTCCTGCATTTAGGATGTATATAATGATCCTTCCCATGCCTGCTTATAAAACAGGTCAAGTATGTGGTTTATTTCTTAGACATTTTATTGAAATTGCTAATGTCACATAGTAGGCACTCAAACACACAGGTCTAATATAGTAGACTTAAATATGTTTATGCTGAATTAAGCAGCTAACTATACATATATGGATGGTAGGGTATATGATTGCTTTTATCAATACTTGCTATTTACCTAGCAAAATGCTGATATTTTGTAAATATTATATCTGAGGTAGACGTCTTCATTCTTATTCTACAGATAAGAAATTCCAGGTTCACATTTTCCGTATTTATTAAAAACCTTCCTTACCTGCGTTTTACCTTGTTTAGTTCTGACTCAGTTTCTTCTTGGCATTGAACTTGTTTCTCTCCCTTGGGATTTTAAAATGCATTTGTATGTATGTTTATAGTTGATATGGACAAAGAATAGTCTTTATTTGTGTGTTGTTTTAATGATAATATATGCCCACTGAAAACTGCTAAGGCACATTTTAAAACAAATCGAAAGAAAGAAAAGTGTCAGATAATTTAGTTTGCTACCTATTGGAGATTACACAGCTCAAAGACACAAGAGTGGCAGGCAACTAATTAAAGTAGAAAACAGCTAATAGAAGATTTTCAGACCCTTCATACACCAAAGAGAAGGCATGACAGCATAAAATAGACAGAGCATAAACAGCTATTTGCAGTACATTTCATACAAAGTAAAAATGAAACACAAGGAGACCCATCAGGGAGCCACATTGCGGAAGAAAACGCCGTTAGTGGAGACAGTTGAGCCCTGGAATAGAGTGCTGTGTTCCAGCGAAGCTCCATGGGAGCTCATAGAGAAGCAGCTGCCCCCTGAAGACAGAAATGTGAAAACAATAGCCTGGACATTTGCTGACAACAGAAATCCCACAGATCATTGTAAGAATGTCACCATTGGGCTAAATGAATGTCTCTGAAGTCATCTATGGTCTCTTTTGCTGTGCCCTCCAAGTGGCCTTCCCTGTAATTATTTAATTAAACAATGAAAATTGAGAACACCGTAAAGGAATCAAATATGTCTCAACGCTTCATAGGAAAGAAGTTGTGATGTGTTTTCATAATCATTCTCACTGGATCAGAAAAGAAAAGTTAATTGCCTCCTCCAGGTAACTATAAAATTTAACCACCTTTTAAAAAAAACAATCCTTTAATTTCCAGCTATCAAAGAAAATATAAGCAAGGGGGTCTGATAGACGAGTATGGTTATTTTTCTGGGTGTAATTTAATGTAAATAATGGTGATGTCATAGGAAGATCAGACAGGTATCGATCTAGGATATCCTCATTAACTGTCCAGATTCTCTGACAGCCTCTGACCCAAGGCATTAGTTTTCTTTATGTCGGCCTTTTCAGAGGACCTAGCATGCAGAGATTCAGAAGAGAAAAAAAAAAAATTTAATGACCTTGGAACAGGGAAGATTTGTTATCCCAAATATTTTGATTGCTGTTATAGTAAACTGGATAAAGTTTTAAAAAGTCTTTTCCTCCCCGCCAAAGCAAAATTATGCTTTTAACAGTACTATGAAGATGTTAGAATTTGTGAAGACTAATTTCAATATGTACATAAACACAACTGTGGTAAAATATTGGTACCCACTTTTATTCATGTTCTAATCCCTCATCCCATGAATCTTATACATCAAGAAACTTTGCCAACTAGATTAAAAACCTTGAAATAGGGAAATTGTCCTACCTTATTAGCTCCTAAATATAATCACAGTTATCCTCATAAGAAGGAGGAAAAAGAAGATTGTATTACAGAAAAAAGAAAATGATTTGATTACCTCAGCCCAGAGTTTTGAGTTACTATCCTGTGGCTTTTGACTTTTTTTCTTTTGGCCTTTGACTATTGAAAAAGGGTCCATGAAGTCAAAATGCAGGTTTAGAAGTTAGAAAAGGCAAAACAGAGAAAAAAATTCTGACACCTCAGTTTTGAGTCAGTTTCAGAGTTCTAGAATTGTAAGAGAATAAATCTGAATTGTTATAAACCACTTAGTTTGCTACAATTTGCTGCAACAGCCATTGGGAACTAATAAAACAGTATTTTGAGTTTTATTTAGGTAGAGTGCACAATTAAAATTTAAAGCATGCATCATAGAGATTTGATAAATGAATATATGCTTTGTGAAAGTATTCCACCATCTAGTAAATAAACATGTCCATCGCTATGCATATTTATTATTTGGTTGGGGTAGCATTTGAGATCTACTTTCCTACTTTATAATCATAAAATGCAGTGTTGTTATCTATAGTCACCATGTTTTGTATCAAAACCTGGAGCTTTATTCATCTTACAGTTAAAGCTTGTACACTACACAAACCGTTTTCTCCTCTGTTTCTAAGAGTTCTACTCTTTGATTTTTAAAGGTTTCACAGAGAACTGATACCATAAGTATTTGTCTTTTTTGGTCTGGCTTGTTTCACTTAGCAATAATGCCATCCAGGATCATTCATGTCACAAACAGCAAAATGTCCTTCTTCCTCATGGCTGCATAATATTCAGTTACATACAGATGATAGATGGATAGACAGATAAATAGATAGACAATACATCTTTTTTTTAAAGAAATTTATTTAGGCACACAAGAACTGGGGTGTAGGCCAGAGGTGTGAAGTCATGAGAGGATTCACCAGAGACAGGATGGGGAGCAGAACAGGTGGATCTACTGAGATACACTGCTGAAGGGAGCAGCAGGTGAGGCAGGAGAGATCTGCTGCTCCATGTGGGAATCTTCCAGGCAGGGAATCAAACTTGTGCTTCAGTGGCTGAGATAACGTCATATTGCTGAGACTTAACCTGTTGCGCCACCAGGGAGGCCCACATCTTTTTATTTTTTTAATCCTTTTATAAATTGATGGACACTTATATTGCTTCTCTATCTTGACTGCTGTGAACAATGTTGCAATGAAATTAGACTTTCACCTACTGCTTCAAAATCCTCTTCTCAGTTCATTTAGGAATATACTCAGGAGTGGAATTTTTGGATTATATGGTATTTTTCATTAATATTTCATTAATATTAAAAATGTCATCACAACCCCCCTCCATGAAGTTTCGTATTCTTTAAGTAGGATTACTTAGAATAAAATAAAAAAAAAAAAACTCAATCAAAATGACTAATGCGCATGTAGCCTTCCACACATCTACTAGAGAGAAGAATTACTGGCTAGCGGTAATGTAGCTGCCTCTGCAATTGACAGACAAGTACTCCTGATCCCTTCACATCACTCCATTTCAGCAGTTCTTTCTCCATCAAAGGTGTCACATTTTTCCTAGCTCCTATATTCAGTGTCTTGAAGTTATCTTTGATTTTTCTCTCCTTCTCCCTTTGTGGTTAATAACTCACCATTTAATAATTCACCAATTTTTATTTAAAATGTCTATAGTATTTGTACCTTATTTTTCTTTCAACTGTCACTCTTTAGAACCAGACTCATATATTTTATTACTGCAATAGCTTCCTGATTAGTTTTCCTCTTCAGCCTTTCTGCTCTCATCATTCCTGCATCCAATGCCATAGGAACATTTCTAAATTACTGTTTTCATCAATCTGTTTCTCAGCTCAAAAACTTCCTATGGTTGTCCTTGTGGGATAAAATCCAAATTCCTCAGCCTGGCACAAAATCTCTTCTACAAGCTGACCCTGTTCGCTCATCTGACAAATATTTATCGAGACCTGATCATGTATTTAGCATTCTCGTTTTTACAACTCCAAACACCCTGAAGGTTTTCACTTTTTGGTTGGAAATTTGAGAAAATATTCAAGTTAAGTTAAATAACAGAACCAGAGAGCAATTGAAGACTTGCTATAAGACAGAGTGTGTCAGTGTGAGCATGTATGTGTATATACTTCTACATATTTTACCAGTTATGCTTATTGAATAGCAGTTATAACATGCTTTTATACTACACTGCAGTTATTGCAGGTGATAATACACACATATATATGCTTTCTTTAACCCCATCTGACTAATATTGGAAGCAGGGAGAAATTGGTGTTAAGAGAAGAAAATTTGTGCAAGATAAATAGGATATTTTTGTTCCATAAACAAGAGAGAAAACTGAATGTAAATATGTTAGACTTATGGGTCATTATTTGGTCTGTTAAATAAAGTGTTAGGAAAATAATATTTTCCACTGAGACTACTATCATTTTCCAGTATATGTCCAACACACTCTAGTAGGTACTGTGATGGAAGCAGTCTTCTAAGTTCTTACATTTCCTGTTCTGAACACATGGGAACTCTTTACACTTATGCTATCCCACCCCCTTGCAGTTAGATTGGATCAGGTAACCGATTTCTGCCCAAGGCATATGGATGGAAATGTGGCCATGCCTCTTTGCATCTATGATATTTAGTTTCCACTATTCTCAAGACTTCTCATTACCTGTTGGGATATCTTTGGAGCCCATTTCTGATGACCAAGCTTCCAAGACAAAAAACTGTCAGACTTTGCATTTGTAAGTTAATCAACTGTATTTTATTGTCACTAAAATTGCTAGCTATTTTTTTTTTACTACTGCAGCACCCTTGGTAATGCAGGCATACTCTGTATTGTGTGTTAGTTCTAATGCTACCTATACCCTGTCACATTCTTTATTCTTAATGAAATATATTAGAAAACAAGCAAAAATGACATTAAGATAAGAATGACATCATATCTATTCTAACTATATGTTTGTGTATATATGAATACAAATATACTTAGTTCTGTGTGTAAATACATATAATTACACACATCTATGTTTATATGTATATATACCAATGCAAATTTGTATACACATACTTGTATATAACATGAAAAATGCTGTTCATAAATTTCAGTCATTATATAAATATTCTGAATTCATTGTATGCCATGCACTTTAGCTATATTAACACTTGCAACAATCTTAAGAGGAATTTACTAACTTAGTCCAATTTTATGATGAAAAAACTGAGGAAGAGAGAGTGTAAATAGTTTGGTTGTGATGAGTGTTGTCAGAAAATCGTTGCTTGGTACATACCAGGCAGCTGAGATGTGAATGAAGGAGCATATGGTCAGTGGTCTTCCTGCAGAGGTCTTCCGTCCATTGCTTACTCTTGTTCATCCTTCAGATCTCAGATTGCCCTAGTCACAGGTCACTAGCTACAGCTTTGCTCACCACCCTCCTGAATTTCTCCCTCTTTAGTTCTAGGGTAGTTTATTTATTTTCACCTTTTATTATAAGTGGAAGTTTCTGAAGGCAGAGGCCTAAACTTAGCTGGTTCTTATTCTGTAACATAGGTCTGAAACATAGTATGTTCTCATTAAATATAGTTTAATTGAATGGATGCGTGAGTGAACAAATTAATGGTCTATTTTGGCAGGAGTTATTAGGTTGATTTACGCTTTATAACCCTGTGAATTGGGAGGAACTAGCATATTCTTGATATGCATGGGGTTTCCTCTTTACAGATGGCACACTAAATGCAGAACTTAAAACTTTATCCCACAAAAACCTTAAAGTTAGGAGATACCTGTGGCGTCTTGGAGGCAAGAGATTCCAAACCACTTTTTGAGATGGAATTATTGTTCTTATTTTATTATTGAGGAATATATACTTGCCATAGAATAAATGCTCTATTAATTATAGTGGTTAATATGGTTTTATGAAGGTTAAATTTGATAAGAACTGAATCCCAATAAATTCATACAGCATTTTTAGCTCCCCCTAAAAGTTTCCTCAAGGTTATTGTCTTCTCATCCTTCGTATTTTATATTTTCTTCCTAACTCACATTCTCCTGAAACAACTCTGTTATCATATATCTCAAACATGTCCTGTTTTTTGATTTCACAAATATGCCCTAAAATAGTCCAGGACAGTATCTTGCCTCTAACCTTGTCTTGCCAAATGACCTTTTTACCTGTGCTAGTCAGTGCTGGAAATTCAGACCAATTTAAGGTTTCTAAATACAGGTATAATTATTCATTTGAAATCATTAGATTTTCCTAAAATCTACAGGTAAAGCTCAGAATTCTTACTAATCCTGATATTTGCAGCCCTCTAATTCTCATTTCTTCCACTTTTTCTTCCACACACAAACATTTTCTATCCATGGACCATTCACTGAATCAGTAGTATAATACCTTAAATGAGAAAACTTTGTAAGCTCTGCCTGAACCATCGTCTGTGTATCAGTCATCTTTATTAGAGCTAAACTCAGAAATTATTTATTAATTTCCTTTTTACTCCCCTGTACCTCCCTTACTTCACACTATAAACCATCTCTTCTCAATGGCCTCCTTTGAGGATTTGCACAATCTTTGATGGCAATTTTACTTCATATTTCAGCTATAGATACATTGGACTCTTTTCCTTTTCTAAAGAATACATTTCTAGATTCATCATTGTATTCTCTGTAATACATAGTAAATGCCTATTTTTGAGCAATTGTGGAATAACTAAAATTGCTTACATTTCATATTTGAGATTAATCAAAGGAAGATATTAAGTGGGGGAATACTTTGAATAATAGATAATAAGAAAAATTAAAAGTGGTTTGTAATACAATGTATAGATGTATTTTAATTGGGGACTACCCAGGAGTATAAATGTATCTCAGAACTTTAAGGTGATCAATAGGGATATGAAAAAACAGATAATCATATTTTTGATAGTCCCCAAGTACACCTAAATATTTTATAATTTTATATAGATATAATATATAATAATTTAATATTACTAAAATCAAATCTTATCTCTAAAATAATTCTTGCATAAGTTGTTGGGCACATTTTTCTCTAACTAGAGGACTTTCTATTATTAGGTTACTGTTCTATAATGTTATGCCAATTACAAAATCATTTGCATAGCATAGTCATTAAGGTTCAATGTTATCCTTATAAGTGAATAAGTTGTGTCATATAATGAGTTGCTTGATATATACCTAACTTGTGAAAGGACTGATAATTAATTAGAGTAACAGAAACTTTAAATTTTTAATTTTAGAGTACTTTCAAGTTGAATGTACTCTTTGATGAGTAACTCTGAACTGAATATCTAGTTCATTGTTGCTCTAGTTAATACTGACAATTCAGATCGATTTAAAGTTTCTAAAGTGAGATGGATGTGGGAACACATACCTAAGGGGTGGAATCCTAAATTTATGAATCACATACAGAGTTGTAAGCCAATGTAACTTCAATAAAAAAATTAAAATAATTATAGTTTCTTAAGTATAGCTGTAATTATCCATTTAAAATCCTCAGGGCTTTCTCCATACTAAGAAATAAATGCTTTTCTACCTGGTAACAATTCATAAGGAGTAAATAAAAATCATGGCAGTTGGTCATGACTCATTTATTTAAATGACTTGATACATTGCTCAAAAGCAGCATTGCTGTCAAGCAACATTTCATGGTATCACTGGCTTTCAGGAGATCTTTTTTCAAAAAGGTTGTAGAATACATCTTCTTCACAATGTATTTGATACTTCGACCTCTGTTACAAGGTCTTTGTAACCACTGTTCTGTGTTCTCTGAATATAGAACAATATAAATGCTTAACTTCTCCATAACTGCCCTGCATTTACTTAGATTTTTGGCCTCCGTGTGGGGTGTTGCCATTTTGGTGCCTATGTTGACTGGAGCACACTCAAATTGCAAATGCAAATGAGAACAATTCTTGACCAAATTCAACACAGCTTGCCTGTTTCATGTGTTAAATCAAAAAGCAATTAGCCATTCAAGCCAGTGATTTTGTCAGTATCAACACAACGAAGGTGCAACAATTTTAATTTTGGTTAACACAGTTTTGCGTCTTATGAAATTCAATATAGTTGAATATTATACCTATAAGGTTTACTTTTTAATTAAAGCTAAATAAATAAAATTTAATTGTAAAGTCAATCTTCCTAAAGGTATATAACATAGGATGTGATACATAATTTTAGAAAGAAAAGGAAATGTAAATTTGCCAGATCTACTTTTTTTGAGAGATTGAGGGAATAAAGTCTAATACATTAGATCTAATATCATCCGTTCCTTGGCAAATAAACAAAGTCTAAATGTATATAGATATCTCTCTTTGCTGAGCAATTTCTCTGAAGTCTATAATTGTACCACTATTAGTGATAAATTCTGATTTACAGCTTAATTGGCCAGAAGTGAATATAGCCTCAAGGTCATTGCAATAAAGATAGCAGGAATTTTAGGGAGGTACATAAGTTAACTGAGAGATTGTCTGGTGCAATAAGTGGAGAAAATCTGTTTAAAATATTAGAATACTACATGGGGTCATATTGTGCAGTGCTGACTCCATACATATAACACAAAAGGTCAATTTGAAGTGCTCACAGAGGTCCTACCATAAAATATTTTATATTTAACAACAAGAGTCTGGTGTTTTTTCCTGGTAAGGAAACCAATAATTACGAGGTGCCAGGAGGGATTAAAAATGGACCAATTAAAGCTTCTAAGAAAGTTAAGCTTGAAAAGAAATGCAGCAGAAAATGGGTATTTTATATTTTCTCACTAATTCACAGTCTCCTGATTTAACTCTATTATCATAAATCTCAAATGTGTCCCGTTTTCTATTTTACGAGTAGCCTGGAAATAGGCCATGGCAGTCTCCCACATCTAGCTATGGAGAAAATAGAAAAAAATAATTTGAAACAACTAATATTGTATATGGAATAGATAGAAGAAGCAGTAACAAAAGTATTCATAGATAATTGTGAAATAAACTCTGTCCTAAATACAATGAAGTATGTGAAAGGCACCTTTGTTTTTACATGAGAACAGTAAAAAGGACAAAGGTTTTATTGATAAATGAGCAATTGATACTCAACTGTTATCTAAGACATGTGAATTTGAAGTTTAATTCATAAAAAAAGAGTATATCATGTGAAACTGCAACAGGTCAAGAGTAGAATTAGCCTAGTCCCCAGAGGCATGAATACAGTGAAAGAGTGTAAGCATTTTTAACTGCCTACAATTTAAGAAATTCCCAGGAAGCTAACAAAACCTCTACTATTAATAGCATTGCTTGTCCTCAGGGAATCTAGCATATTTGCCTTGTTAAAGGGGTCTTAAAACTTCCTTAATAGTATCTAAAACTAATTATTGTTACTATATTAAGTATGCACTATGTACTAATAACATGGTCCCCTTTTAATAAAGCACATACTCAAAAACAGCCTCTTTTCATTGGTTACACATAGTTGAATTTCTACCATACAAAAACGAAGGAAATACCCTCAAGGAGATGAAAACTTATAGACACTAAGTATAGGGTAAAACTGCATTTGAATATTGAAGTCCGTATTGGTAGGTGTTGACAAATGGGAACATGAAGCTCTAATAGAAGCTTCCAGGGAGTGTCACAGGAGAAGGAAGGGAATAATGTTTTATATAAAACATCTGGAAAGTGGATCGTTGGATATTTTCATGGTCTGGATTTGCCTGCTTCATATGCAGGCTTTATTCTCTCGAGATTAATTATAGCCACACAGATTCTAATAAATTTACAATATTATTAATTTATAAAGAATAATTCTTAGATTTGTACTTCTCCATTCTGGGGCTCTTTTCACCTAAAAACTGGCTGCTAGGAGCACAAGAGAGACAAGAAATCCCATCCTATTGTATATAAATCTATAGGCAGGCAAGGTTCTACTGAAGACAGATACAAGCAAGAAATAGGGGCAACCAAGGACAGTTAGTTAACTCTGCTTAGCCAGCACTTGAACTGCAGATCTTGATACCAACAGTGTTATTCTAGGCCACACAAGAAGAGTCATAAGCCCCCCTTACCAACTAGCATATGCTTTTTTTAAAAAAAGATTTATTTATTTTTGCATACAAGCTGGGGTACAGGCCAGAGGCGTGGGGCAGTGAGGGGGTTCACCAAAGTGGGGAGCAGAAAAAGCAGATTGATGGAAATACACTGCTGAGGGTAGCAGTGGACGGACGAGGCAGGAGAGGTCTGCAGCGCCATGTGGGAATCTCCCCGTCTGGGCTTCAAACTCGCGTTGCTGCTGCCGCTAGCTCCACAGCGCAGTACTTAACCTCTGTGCCACTGGTGAGGCCCCAACTAGCATATGCTTTTAAGAAGAATACAACTTCCAAAGAAAACTATAAAGAACTGACAGTATAATATAGAAAATAGAATTAGTTAAAGATTAGCAAAAAATATTGAAGAAATAAAATGATGATAGGAAGAAAATAAATGATTAGCCAAACGAAAGACTGGGAGGATAAAGCAGGTCAAAATACACGTTATTATGTACATATTTCTCTCAGGCCTGTGGGATTTTTGTAGTGCTGAATTAAATTATAGAAGTGGCATGAGTAGTGATAAAGATACAAACAGTCACAAAGGACATGTCTCATGACCCACATATATCCCCACACTATTTTCACTTCTCAGAAACTGGAGGTTCACATAATGAGAGAATTAATGATGTGAATTCAGATCAGGGTTCTAAACTGCACCAGCTGTATGACATTGATTCAGGCACTTGACCTTTTTGAGTATGACTATCTCCCCATGTAATATGCAGTTCATAATATCTGTGAAGTTATATTATTTCCAGGTCTCTTCTCCTTCCAGATTTTGTGGTTCCAAACACTTTCTCCCTTCATTTACTGTCTCTCACTCTCTCTCTCTCTCTTTTTTTAATGGTCATATCTACCATTTTTCTCCTCATCTTTTGAGCTATTCCTTTCTAAGAGACTTGGAGTTGTGTTTGTAATAGGAGTGATAAGAACAGTAGAGTAGTAGATGTTTATTTCCTGAGTTCATTTACTTGTGTACCTGAGCTCACTACCTGGGTCTCATGAGCTCTCACCTTTCTTCCCCATGGAAATAGCCTATGGTATTGAATCTTAACTTCAATTGTTTTTGGAAGGAGTGATATATAATAGAGTGGGAACTCTAAAGGCATAGATGAAAGTCATCTAAGGAAGTATTTGCACTGAGTAATATTTAGTTAGTTGAAGTAAAGCCACAGAAATAGGGCATTCCAAGAAGGGGAAATTGCATGATTTCAAAACAGAAAAGAGAATTTAGATATGTGCTTTACATTGATTGTTGTGGTAAAATGCAAACATGAGAAGGGATAATGCTGAAGAAAGGAAGTCAGGCAAGATTTATTTTGCAAATTGCAGTGATTATAATAAAACAACTGAAACAGGGGCCTCCCTGGTTTCCTAGGGGTTAAGTCTCAGTGTTATCACCTCTGTGGCCTGAGTTCCATCTCTGGCCAGGGACTTAACCCACATGGCGCAGCAGACCTCTCCTGTCTTGCCCGCTGCTCCCCTTAGCAGTATATTTCAGTAAATATGCCTGTTCTGCTCCCCACTCTTGTCTCTGGTGGATCCTCTCATGCCCCCACTTCCTCCCTGTACCTCTGGTCTACATCCTAGTTCTTCTACCCAAACAAAAGACACAACTGAAACATGGTGGGATGTGAATAGACCTTTAGTCTGTAAACTCCAGGAAGTTAAAGACTATCTTTTTTACATTGTATATCTGGTACACAGCACAGAACCAGGCACATAATAGTCATTGACAAATTGGTTATTCAACAATACGTATAATACTCTAGCACAATGTTGAGCAAGTATCAGGCTTTCATTATGTTTTGACTGGATTTTCATGATTGTAAAGTAATAAAGTTAGGAGAGGTGTAAAGGGAGGTTGATATTTTAGATAGGAGGCTCAAAGAAACTCACTGCGATGGTGTCACTTTTTAAAAATGTAAAGGATGTATCCATGTAGAGATGAAGGTGGAATAGAGGAGAGCATTTCTGGAAGAAGGAATGGTAAGTTCGAAGGCCCTGAGAGAAACATGTTTGGTGGCTCTGAGAAATGTCAAATAGACAATGTACCTCAAGATCCTAACCTATGAAACACATCAAATGGAAAATAAGGACTTGCCAGAGTAAGGTTATTAGGGGAGAACTAGGATTCAATTATCACAAGGAAGTGGAGGGAGGTTTTATAGAGGTGATTGAGGATAAAGGTAATTCTGCTGATACTTAATCAACTTTGTGTGTCTGAGAATACAGGAACATGATTTCAGAAAATGGTCCATTGGGAGATTTGGGACAGAACAGTGACTGTAGAGTCCTTGAAGATTACAGTGAAATCCAAGATGTTTGATAGTGACCTTCCTTAACCTAGGCCGGGCTATAAGGAGCTTAACTTTCATTTCCACATTCACTGCTAGTAGAGTGTGATCGTTTTTAAGAAAGTGAGAAGAGAGCTAGACTCTCCCTTGCCTATTGTCAGCTTCCCCAGTGCTCTCAACATCACAGTGTTGATACTTTTCACAGAACGATTTCAATGAAGGGGGAGGAAGGGTGAGTGCACAGTAGGCACCAAATCAAACATAACCTAACTTTAAAAATAGTAAGACCACTAAAGACATATTTGTTGGGAATAGCACTAACACAATTAATCAAAATAGGCACTTCCTATTCAAGGGACATTTAGTAAAAGCCAACCAAGCTCTATTTACCTTCTCAAAAGTTGAGCTGGCAAAGGTGAGGGGGAAATTCCTACTGGAAACTAGGTTAATCTCAATTAAGTATTTACAATTAACTATAGGGAATTACCATCATCTTCTAACACTGTGATTTCATGTTGAGGAATATGTTTGAAATACCCACAAAAATATTTAAAGAATTAATATTTGGAGTAAAGCTGCTTCCCACTCTGTAAGCAAACCTTGTTTTGGGAATTACACATCTGTGTGAGTTAGTTTTTAGACAGCTGATTTGAACACTCTGAGCTGTCAAATTATTTATTTTCTATCTCAGAAAATCTTCATGCTATAAAGCTCATTTCCTTTCATTGTTCTTTTAATAGAATGGCACTGTCTTATTGCACAATGTGTGAATGTTATTTAGTAATTAGTACTTTTGTTTTGTTTTGTTGTTTAACTTACAACTATTTTTTGGTGAGCAGGTCAAAGTTGATGAGGATGATATAAAACCAGAACTCATAAAAACAGCTTGAATAAAATATAATAGAAGCTAAAATAAGTCTCTGGAAAAGGTTAATGTTCACAAATAAGTTATTGATCATATGTGTATGTTCGTGTACTGTAATTAGCTTTTAATGCCATGATCATTTCAGCCCACTAAATGGGAAATTGTTTACTTCCTTCTGAAAATGTAGTTGGAACATTATGCTGCTTCTGTCTGCTGAATGGATGAGGAAAACTTAGTTGATCCTGCACACTTAAATTCTTTACACCATATTCTCATTTGTCTCTGTTCTTACTGCTATTAGGTTGAGAAAAGAAATGAATTAAATAGATGATTACTGTATTTTCACTTAACAATAACATTATTTGGACTTTTACTTTGGGTCAAGAGCTGTACTAGCTAATTTCTATGCATTGTCTCATATAATCATCAAACCTCAAACAACTGAATCTTTCCTATGCTCTAAGTTTTGATTCTCCAGTTTCAGTCATTCACATGCCATCATTTCAATACTTGCTATAGCCACAAATCATCTTTGATTTTATTTTATATATAGTTCAATTTTTTTTTAATTTATTTTTGCATAGAACTGGGGTGTAAGCCAGAGGTGCCGGGGGTGAGAGGATTCATCAGAGACAGAGTGGGCTCCAGAACAGGAGATTTATTGAAATACACTGCTAAGGGGAGCAGCAGGCGAGATAGGAGAGGTCTGCTTAACTAGGTGTATCAACTCCCTGGCCAGGGATCAAACTCAGGTCATAGAGGTGATAGCACTGAGACTTAACACGTAGGCCACCAGGAAGGTCCTTTGATTTTATTTTAAAAATAGAGCAAGGAAACAACTAACATAAGAAGTGAGCAGAAATGCTACATAGATTCGTCTCCAAAGAAGACATACAAATGACCAACCAATAGGCACAAGAGAAAATGGTCACCAACATTTATCATCAGGGAAATGCAAATTAAAACCACAATAAGATACTGCCTCACACCTGTGAGAATGGGCTATATAAATGAGACCATAAAAAAAAAAGTGTTGGTGATGGTATGGAGAAAAATCCTCATACACTGTTGGTGTGGATGTAGACTGCTCCAGCCTGTGTGGAAACATAATGCAGTTTTCTCAAAATAATAAAAACAGGTCTACCATATCCAGTAATTCTACTCCTAGATATCTACCCCAAATATGCAAAACAAACAAACAAACAAAAAAACAGAACACTAATTCAAAGGGATATATACACTCCTAAGTTCATTTCAGCACTATTTACAATAGCCAAGTTATGGAAACAATCTTAAGTACCCAATGACAGATGAGTGGAAAAAAAGCTGTAGTGATGCAGTCTATATACACAGTGGATAACTACTCAGCTATTAAAATAAAAAGAAGATGAACATTCATGTTGAGGCAACATGGATGGAACTGGAAGGTATTTGGCTAAGCAAAATAAGTCAAGGAGAAAAACAAATACAGATGATTTCATTCAGATATGGAATAAATGGAAACTAACCCAAAAAAAGGAGCCAAGCAAATCAAAACAAACCCTTGGCATCTAAATACAGAACTGAGGCTACCAGGAGGGGAAGGGATTTGGAAACAAAGTGGGGGTGGGCCCAATAAACTATGATAGAAGGTTATGGGTGCTTTAATGGTAGATGAGTGTGGGTAACAGTCATCTGAAGAGGTGTGAACCTGGAGCTCTAAATCATATACAGTGTTGTAAACAATGTTTCCTTAATTTAAAAAAAATCAATGAAAAAAAGTGCAGTGACAATAAAAATAAACAAATATAAATTATCAAATAATACATCGATAAAATATGTGCCTCTTATGTCTCACCTAAAATCACCTCGTGTATCATCACCAGTGTCACATATGCTACAATTTGGAAAATGAAACTCTGCTCTATTATTTTCTACTCAAGGGACTTAAGTTTGGGCCCTAGAATAGAGAATACAGGGCATGGATATATTCCTGCAGCAGATATCAAAAAGATTTGGATCACAGAGAATATTTAAAATGATTCACTGGAGTGTTAAAAATATTAAAACATTTGTATGATTATCTTTCACATCATTTTTAATTTCTAGTTACATATATGTGTTACTTACACACACAGGCAGTTACATATAACATGAATATAATACAATGATAAATACTAGCAAAACTTTTCACTAGTGGAGTAAAAATAAAGGTCTAATATCTTTCATAGCATGCACTGAGGCTTATGAGGTTCTCCTTATTCCTCCACCCTATGTTTAGTTCTTTGACATTTACTTTAATGAGAAGAATTTAGATTCTTGTCTAAATTATTAGTTATCTACTTTTTGGACTTTGAAAAAAGTAATAATCCTTAGTGTTAGAAGGTATTCAGCAATAAGGTATTTCCATGTGACCATAAAAATGTAATATTTTATTAAAAAATTTTATTGTATAATTATATGATGTAATCCACAGGAAATAAAGCAAAACAATGGTCCAAAAATTTGTTACTTTGAAATCCCAAAAGTTCAGTAAACAAACATTTTTTATAATTTATTTGATCATAAAACCTGCTCTGACGAGAACTTGTTTGACAGCAGTCTGACTTGAGGATATTTAATGTCCTTTATGATATTTAGTATGAATATATATGTATGCTACAGAAATATTTCACTATGAGATACTGCCCCAGGTCCCTCAAGATATGCTGTATATTATCTGTTTAAAGCCTAACAAGTTAGAATTTTAAAACACAGATGGCTGCACAGAGTTCAGATAAAGGACTATGGACCTACGTCAATGCCAAATGAAGTTTGTTAAGATTATGTCATATAAAATCCTAAAAAGTTCTCACTTACTTTGATTTAGGATTTTCAGGACCACATTCATCAAAGTTTAGATATTATTTGCAAAGAAGTTTGCAAACATTCTATGGGTGCTTGATTCAACTGAAATATGAAATGTTCCCTAAATATGATATTTTATGTCATATGTATGTTAATGAAGATATGTATATATCTTAATATTAACAAATGCTAACATTTCTTAGTATACTGACGCTAATAAATACACAGATATAAAAATATGAAGTTATATTTTGTCATTGTGAATAGTCTTTACTCTTCTTTCCTAAGAATTATTATGTTTAAAGTTTTGATTCAGTTAATAACTAATATGGATTACCTGGCCCCATTTAAGTTTTTTAAATGACACCTGTTATTGTATCAAGGGTTGGCACTGACCAGTACATAGAGTTTAAATTAGATATTTAAGTCATGTCATGGATTGTTAGTTTTGACAAACACTAGTTCATTTTATGCATACATAAAGGCTATGTTGCAAATGTTGACAGATTTTGCTAAAACAAGTAAGCTAAAATAACAAGCTCATACACTAGTCTCAGAAGACAAATGCAAACTAACACTGAAATATGTTAGTTAAGCTGCTATTGAGGGATAAATTTAAAAGTGATGACATGACTTATAATAACAGTTATCACTAAGTTGGAAAAATCTGGAGATCCGAGCAGATTTTATACTGTGAATGGTAATATAATTTCCAAAAAGATGGCAGCTCTATACGTACACTGTGACATCACCATTGAGTCTGCTGTTAAGAAGAGAAATAGGTTTGAGTGTTAGTCATGCAATGATACAAAAGTGGAAAGAATTAGTAACACACAATCCTTCTTAAATATTTTAATATGAATAAAAAATTGACCAGTCAGTGGATATAAATTCTTTGGGATTAGATATTCTATGGTTTCAAAAGTATACCAAATGCATATGCATAGTAAGCACCAATAGCCACCCAGTAAAACTCACCTCAAATGTAAACTAAAGTATTCATGTTCACAGCTGGCCAGAGGCATACACACCAATATGTCTAAAAAACAAAATCATGACCATTGAAACTGTGCTTGAGGCAGTTTTTAGATATTTTCTGCAAGTCAGATGAGGAAAGTTGATACGACTATTTTAGACTACAAGTGCCAATAAGGTCATGTTAAAGACATTGGTCTACCTTTCTATAATTTATTCATAAATTCACAGTGTGGTTATCTTTATACATATTCATATACTTTTTTATTTGTGTCTGTGTGTGACCCTCAAAAGACTCTTCAGGTCTACTCTAGTATCTCAGGCAGCTGACCTCCATCACAAAGTGACTTTCCTCCAATTATAGGTTTCTGCTCTTTCTCTGAAGCAGTTTGAATAACAGCTAAATTTTCAGCTTAAATGCAATGTATTTGAGGAGACACACCTGGACATATTTGGGAGTAGGGTCCAGGTTTACATTAAAAACCAATGTAATCAGTGACCACAGAACAGAGCCAGGGGGAATATAGAAAATAAGGAAGAAATTTGGACAAAGGGGCCTTTCTGGTGGCACTGGGGTTAAAGTCTCAGCACTATCAAGCTATCTCCAGCCATTTAGTCCTGAGTTTGATCCCTGGCCTGGGAGCTAACTCATATGGCACAGCAGAACTCTCCTATCTCACCTGCTCTTCCCCTCAGCAGTGTATTTCAACAGATCTGTCTGTCCTGCTCCCCACTATGTCTCTGGTGAATCCTCTCACCCAAGCACCTCTGGCCTATACCCCAGTTCTTGTATGCATAAATAAATAAAAATAAAATCTTAAAAAAATAAATTTGGATAGAGACTTTTTCAGGGATTGGGAGATGGGTAAAATAGGGAGATGCTGGTCAAAGATACAAACATTCTGTGACAAGATGAATAAATTCTGAGGATCTAATGTACAGCAGCATGGCTAGTACATGCATTTTGCTTAAGATAGCAAACCTTCAGTGTTCACACCAAAATAAAGTAACTATATGAGACAGTGGACCTTTTTAATTGGTTGTAGTAATCATTCAATGTGTATGCATATAGTAATTCACCACAATGTATGCTTTAGATATATACAATCTTATTTGTTAATTATATTGCAAAAAGTTTGAAGAAGAAAATTGGAGAGAGACTTTGACATGAGAAGTGTGGATTTTTGCATGGTTCTAGTTTCATGGCCGTATGGCTCCTTTGGAATTCACAGCCAGGTGACATTTGAGCTGCTGTGGCCCTTAGTTGCAACTTCTTTGCAATTTGCCACAAGCAGCGAAGACTTGATTGGGAAACATGGCACTGGGAAGTTTGCTATGATGTTTTGCTCTTTTTACTGTACCTTTATTTTGATTAGTTAAATCCATTTTTTTTACTTGATACAGTTAATGGGAATAATTTTCTTGATAATTTGTAAAAGGTGAAATATTTATATCATCTGCAGAGAAACCAAAGTAAAACTAGTGTAAATTATTCACTTTTAGGGATTTATATTATGATTTAATAAATCATACTAAATATATAAAAGAATTATACTGGATTACCAACATCCATTTAGTCAATTACATCTTAAAGCATGTTAATGATTTCATAGCAGACTAAAATAGTTTAATGTAAACAGTTACCTTTCTTAAGCTTTCTATTTTAGAAAGCAAAACATAGCATATTTATAAAACTCAACCTATTTCACTCTGTACACACACACACAAAAAAAAATGGAACATAGACCTATAGATAAAATGTAGAGCCATAAAACTCTTCAAAGAAAACATAAAGCAATAGTATTGTGCTTGGGGGATAGGAGAATGATATACTCAGCCAGGCAGAAAAATCACTAGCCATGAAGGAAAAATAATTGGTAAAGGAAACTTCATCAAAATTAAAATTTCCCTTCCACTAAAGGATACTATTAAGGAAATACAAACCACATCATGGGAAAATGATTAACAGTATATATACTAGTCAATAGTCTTGTCTTCAGAATATATAGAAATAACAAACTAAAAGTAATGCAAGGAGTTCAATAAAAAAAAAAAAATGGTTCTGAAGTGATGTGTACCTACCCGTATCACTAATTCACATACAGTGTTGTGAACCAGTTACCTCAATAAAAAATAATACAACTAATAAATAAAAATAATTGAATAAATGGATAAATAATTGGTAAAAGATTTGAATAGACATTTCAAAAGGTCAGTGAATATCCAGAAAAAGTTTTCTTCATTGCCATCTGGGACATGCAAATTAAAACTACTAGCATTACACATATGTTTGAATGGCTAAAGTAGAAAGACCGATAATACTGAATGAGAGCAAGATGTGAAGCAACTGGAAATTTCATCCTTTATGGTATCAGTGTAAAATGGTAATACTACTTTGAGAATTATTTGGCAGCTTCTCATGAATTTAAATATACATTAGTTCATTCCAAAAGGAATGAAAATATTTGTCCACAAAAGACTTGTAAAAAAATGCTTAAAACAGCTTATTCATAATAGCCAAAACTGAAAAACACCCATATGGCCATCAGCAGGAGAATGGATAACCAAATAGACATATATCCAAAATATGGAATTTTGCATATTCATCGTACCCATCTACTCAGAAGGAATAATTTCCCTGCCCACACATATTCTCAAAATTATTCTGGATGTTGTTACTTTGCAAACTCACTCAAACATATTCTCTACAAATCAGGCTTGCTTTCTCATTTTATTCAACTTTCATGCAAGAAATATGTTATTGAAGTAACATTACATTAACTTATAAGTTCAACATAACATATAAGGTTTAGGTAGCCATCATTATAAATCAACATCTATGTATACAATAATATATTCATTATCTGTTAACAATTTCTTTTTCTTTTTATTTTTTTTTGCTGTATTTATATTGCAACATTTTTTGATACTTGCATGAGTTACCTGTTTCCTATTTGCAATTTATGTGAGATTGAGGCTTTAAGAAACTCCCTATGAAAACAAATTGTTGATTCCCCTTCATTTCTCAGTAACCCATGTTATAGTCATCTGTAATCATAGCATATGAAACAATCTCCCTACTATTGCACTAGAGATAAGCCATGTGTAGACTCTGACCTTCTGTCTATGACACTATCCATTGTGTTATTGGGAACTCTGATTCTATTGACAAAACAGTATCCATCTATATGAGTTTGGGGGAGATAAAGAAAAACATGAAACTAAACTGCTAATCTGATAACTTTGAGAGTGAAATGGGAGATATGTATAGCAATGAAATATCAGAGGGAGAAACACAGAAAATAGGAGGGCAGATTATATTTCTAATATATAATTAATTGAGAAAGGCAAGGGGCTGGTTCATTTTTAGTTTTTAAATCTTTGCCATCTTTTCTGGGAAAACTTCATCAACATCTTCTCTTGAGTAGGGTCTGTATTCCCCTGGGGTAGTTTGGGTTAATTTTTTGACAAATCACTTTTCCCTCCTATTCCTGCTGTGGGTGGATACACTTCCTCAAGTCTTGATGTTGGGTTTCTCCATATGGCTTACTTTGATCAAAGTAATGATGATATGACACATGCAGGGGTCCTATGTGCTTGCTCAGTTTACTTCACATATGTGAAGAGCATGCTGTAGGTACCATTTCCTCTTTAACATGAACTCCAATAAACACCATGTTGAGATGAAATCTTGAACTGAAACTAGCACCAAAGCCCAATTACACCACAAACTGGAGACAGAGCAACACAGCTGAACCCAGGCAAATCAACCTACAGACGATAAATAAAGACTGAATGATTTTTGTCTTGAAACCATTGATTTGTAATTTTTTTTCCAGTATTTTGGAAGAGAATGTTCTAGAACCAAAAAGGAAATGACAGCCTTAGTTATTGCATAATACAGTAACTAGATATTCTTGTCACTACTGCTTGGTGGCCCCTATTCATATATATCTTTCTTTAAATATGTATTCTTTCTTTTATTATAAAAAAGCACTGTCATCTATAAGACCCCTTCCACCATTTCTCTCCATCATTTCCTCTTTCCCTTCAATAACCTCAATTCTGTTGTCTAAGTCCCCTGGTTTATTTTTACTTTGTTGTGTCCATTCATTCTACTTTGTTTCCTTGCATGATTTTTTCCACTAATTTTAGATTTCTCTCTTAACCTATAATTTTTGCCAATTTAATTATAATATGTCTTGGACTATTTTTTTTTCCTTTCTTCTTTGCAACTATTTGAGTGTCCTGGATTTGGGTGTTTATTTCCTTCTTTAAATTAGGGAATTTCTCAGATTTATTATTCCTTCAAATGAGATTTCTCTTCCATTGTCTCTTTGTTTTTCTGGGAGCTTTGGGCTTTAGGATAGTACTTATGCAGCAGTGTTGTGAAAGCAGCTGACTACTGCATTCCCAAAGATATAGTGTCTCAAAATACTCCACATTTCCTCTTCCCCTTACTTGTTCTGGTTATGATATAATGCAATGCTTATGAAAACACATACGATAAAGAAAAATATACAGACATGTGAACTTATGTTTTTCCTTAATTTTGGATATAGCATTCAGGGCTGCTACAGAATTAGAACCATCAAGAGACATTCTTCTCCCTTTCTATTGCTTTAACCATTATCTATTTGCTTTCAAGTTATTCTTTTATGTTTCAAAACTATAGATTACTGCCTAGTTACCAGTGTTTAATTTTACCTTATTGTGACCTTTAACTTGTGCAAAATTAAGTGTTCATGTTGACAGTACAAGCAGAATTTAAACTGCCTTCGCAACTGAATTAATTTTGTATGGATTTAGATATCCTCAAGGATGTCACCAACTACATCAACTAAACACATTTTAGGTCTTGAACTCTGAAATTTACATCTTAGATCATCCCTTTCTTCTTAGTCTACACTCCATGATTATTACTAGTTATTGAAGAAGTCATACTTGCCTCTGTCAGTAGGTTTCTGTGGTCAAAATTGAATCTTCTCATCTTCTGATATCATAATTCTCTCACATACCATAAAATTCTGTCCAAAATGGAAACATTTTTTGAAAAGAGTTAAAGAAGATAACACCTTAGCTTGCATATGTCCACTACCCATTTTTTTGTGTCTTTCTGAATCATTCTCCTAACTGCTACATGTGAACTGAATCATTTTTATAGTACTTGTTCTCAACCAATGATGTCATTTTTCACTAAGGTGTTATACCCTAAAGACATAAGGCATCATCTTTACCAGGGGACCTTTATTAAGAGCTACTTAAAAATGTCCCTCACAAACATGCCACAATTACTCATACACAGTAGATGTTCAATAAATATTGAAAGAATGTGGATCTATCCAGGGAAAAGCTCTCTAATGGGACATTTTCTTGTATTGTGAGTGAACATTAGATGTTTGAATGCTTAATGTTTAAAATGAAAAAAATAATACCCACTTTCATAAATTCTACTTCAAAGAACTGATTTTGACTCCTAGCTTTAGAAATACATGTATTTTTCATGTGTTTATAGTTACAGACATAAGTTTTATAGTTGTAATATTCCATTTTGGACAGAATTTGATGGTGTGCGAGAGAAATATGGCATCAGAAGGTCACAAGATTCAATTATAACCATAGAGACATATTGACAGAGGCAAGCATGACCTGTTCAATAACTAATGATTCCACCAGTACCTTTGAAGAAAGGAAACACATTATTTTCTTTTTAATTGTCCTTTTTGTCTTTAAGTAATGGAAATACTGCAAAAAAAAAATCACAGTGCATATTAAGGTGATACTTGGAAGTCAAATAAAGTCATTTATTTCCAATGAATATGTTAATCACATAATCAAAATATGTTTTCTTTTTCCCGATGGACTTAGTGCCTGTTTTGTTGACTGGCACTTTGTTAATATGACACTCTCACAGATAGAGAGGTTAGGTCTTTTTATTGCATTCACTGAATTAAGCTGAATGGAAGCAATAGAAAGGAAGACAAATTATAATCAGATGCTCTACCAAAAATTTTCAATATGACTATGACAGATTCAGTTAAGTGAAACAAATAAGCTAATTGATTATCACTTTTAATAACTCTGCCTTCAATTACTCCCTTAAGAAAAGACACAACAGATAAACTCTTCTGAAATATTTTAGGAGTAAAGTCAAATGTCAAGTAGAAATAGAATTTTAAGCAATCATAAGACCATGGGCTTTTTATTGCTAATTTCTTGTGGGCAATTAAATAAGTAGAAGATTTGTGTCACTTGCATATGCTGGTATTTTACAACTTGATTTTAGTCAGCATTTTTATCATTGTAGGTTATTTGTTTAAGCTCTATATTTCTACTTTGCTCGTTTTAAAAATAGCAAATCTATGCGTGAAATCTGCATTCTTTTCATATATACATAGCTATGAAAGATAGCACATTATGCAGTAGACACATAATTATCCCTTTAGAATTTTGATGGAAATTGAGAAGGAACTTGTCTGGGTTAAAATGCTAAGTTCTAGAATATATATGTCCTTCTTGACTACTTGCATATTCCTCCTACAGCATTTATCTTACCTCTCACAGATTTCTTCACTAACATACTATCTATTTCCCTGTGCTACAAATTATTCAAATATTGAGGTTGCACCAAAATGACCAAGTATTTTTTTCTAAAAGAGGTTCAGTCTGCTATGCTTATCACGGAAGTGGCCATATCATCCATACTCAGGAATGACTGAGAGATAATTTGTTCTTGGTATGTAGAGAACTATAAAAGGTTCAGAACTTTTGATGCCTGAAAATATGTCTTCAGTAAATAATGACGTAGACATTTCAAGCTTTCACTATGAGAAAAATATCTACATGACTTCATTTAGTCAATTCAGCTAAAGCATCCGGCAAGGAACTTGGTGGCAAAACTCAAACATACCAGATACTGTTTGCTCCTCAGTTTTCTTCTTGAAATGGTGGGATCATGTGGTCATAAATTATTTGTGTTTCTTTTGTGCATTTCTATTATGCCTTTGATATAGCAAATATACAAATCTTTGCATTCTTGTGTTCAAATTAGACTTACAGCTAGGAAATACATTTGAAAAATAGTATATTTTCACCATTTCAGACACTGAGAATATGTGAAAGAAAGCTATAAATTACCATTCGAAGTAGTTAAAAAAAAAAGAGATAACTCTCTCTAGCTATATAATACTCTGTGACAATAACAATATTACGGCATGTAAGAAACTTCCTATTTGGTAAGATATAATGCCTCACCCCAGATTCTATTCCTGATGAAAGCCATAAACTGTCTATTATCCCTAAATCTTTTCACATCAGTGGAATAAAAAAAATAATAGGCATATTACCATTTTTTAAAGATTTATTTATTTATGCATACAAGCTGAGGTGTAGGCCAGCGGTGTGGGGCAGTGAGAGGGTTCACCAGAGACAGAGTGGGGAGCAGAACAGGCAGATTGACCGAAATACACTGCTGAGGGGAGCAGCGGGTGAGGCAGGAGCTATCTGCCGTGCCATGTGGGATCTCCACAGCGGGCATCAAACTTGTGCTGCAGCTGCTGACAGCTCCACAGTGCTGCACTTAACCCATTGCACCACCAGGGAGGCCCACATATTACCTTTTGATAGGTTGGTAAGCCAAATTTCACTTGCTACCTCTGATTAAATTTGAAAATTAAGTCAATATTATATGACCTCAATAGAAAATCTGTAGTCAAGGTTTTATAGGTTTTTAACTTTATAAGACTATATAATATGTTACAAAATATTTTGAAAATGTAGAAAACTTAGAGAGGAAAATTATAAAGAGCCATACTCTTTCCAAAGATGAGCAAATTTTGCATGTTTCTTCTAATTATTTATAAAAGTGAAGTTATGTGGAGTATAAATTGCTGCATCTTGTCTTTTCACTTAATATTAATTCATAAACATTTTGGAATACTTCCAAATATTTAATTACTGCTCAAGGTTCCATTATATTCATGTGGCAGAGTTCATTAAAAGTTTACCTTGTTTTTGTATATTTTGGTTATTCACAAGTTGAATGTCATGAATTCTAAGGCAGTAAGCAGAATTAGATGTTTAGAGATTTCATTTGTCTTTAATTTATGGTTCAATAATCTGCATGTATTTTGTTTAATATTTTTCAAAAGTCTAAAATTAACATATATAGAGATTCACATAGTTTGAGAAATTGTAGTTTACTTTTTGTCCCTCTCTTAAATCAAGTATCGTCAACTTACTTATTGTTGTTCTTGTACTTTAAATATCATGTCTCAACTAAAGATGATTGCTTTTCTAATTCTTAGTATTTCTTTGTTATATATTTTTTCACTAAGATAACATTGGTTTATAACTCTTCATACGATTCAGAAATAGGATCTCAACCTTCATGTGAATGTTACTACACCACACCCACCCAGAGCACCCGACATCCTCAACCATAGTTGAGTGTGCCCCCTCCTCCGCTTTCCTTTTCCCTTTCCCACCCCTTCTCATAGCTTCAGTTTTATAGTCAGATTTCCAGGATTTTTGTTTTAGTTTGTATTTTTCTATTTTATTTCTGTATATTCCACACATGTGTGAAATCCAGTATTTGTATTTCAATTTGAGACTTAGCGACTGCACTCAGGAAGTATTTCACCACGCACATGCACCCATGGCACCAGCTCCCCCCCCAACACATGTGTAGCACTCTAGTAATTTCATGGTAAAGAACTTGTAAATGGATTCTGCACTTGCATTTTACATCTGGAAGCAGATTTTCTGAAGTTCAAAAATGATGTGCCTTGATAAGATTCATTTTTCTCTAATATATTGTGTGCAATGAACATTGTAAACTTACATGTATCAATTCTGGAAAAAATGTTTTTTTAACTGATGATTCATTTTTTTCCCTCCTATTACTTTTTTCTTACTCTTTTCTGAAAATTTTATCTGCAGATATTAAACTTTTGAGCTATTAACCAAAATTTTCTTACTTTTACTTTCCTGTATTCTGTTCTATTTTTTAAAAAAATATGTTTTTTGGAATATTTTGTCAAATCTATTTTCCAAATTGTTTATTGAATTTAAAAAAAAATTTACTCAACACTTTTGTTTTACTTCCAAGAGATCCACTTCTTTTCTCCTTTTTAAAACAAATAACATTTCATCACTGTTTCCATAGTATACCTGCTATTATTTTTTCCTATGATACCCTTCCAAAATTGTGCTCATTTTTACTTTGTCAAACTCCTTGCCCTTGAGTTGTTTTTATTTAAAATGATCCCTTTCTTTATGTTTTCTTCTAAACAAAATTAATATCCATGCTCTCCATATCTAAGAAGAAATAAAAAAAATCTGACTTACAAATACTTTGTGCCAATTTGCTTTTCAGAAACACTACTAATTTCTAGTCATCCTTGTGGTGTATGAGACTTATTACTTCGTGGTGTTCTTGCCATTAGTATTATAATTTTTTCCTAATATTGCTCACTGGAGAGGGTTAGAAATGGTATAATTTAAAACTAGAAAAACTAAAAAAACAAAACATGTAATCTAAGCTCCTTCAGTGTAGAGCTGAAGATAGCATGTACTCCACAATAAGGGTGACTGAGGACCAGAGATAATTATTAATACTGAATAAATCACAAATGATCCATAGATTTGGTGTGACTGTAGTGGATTAGACTTCCATTTAATTCCATGCTCTAGTGAAGAAGGAATCCATGTACAGGATAAAACATGTCTCATAAATCTGAATGGAGCAAATTAGGTCTTGATTACATTGTATTTTAATATTAGCAATATCTAGGATACTGTCACCAATAGGAATTATGCTGTATGTATTTATACAATTTTCAGTACAGATATACTGAAATGCTTAGTAATTTACTTAGTTGTGCTTTAAAATTACAGACTGCACATAATGTTAACTATAATTAACAATGCTGTATTAATATTGGAAACTTGCTTAAAATAGCCAAATTATCATTGAAAATTTTTAATGATATTAAAATTTTAAATTATCATTAAGAAAATGAACTATGTGAGGTGATGGGGTGATGGATGGTAATCACACTCATTGTTAATCATTTCCCATTATATGTAACTATAAATATATATATTTAAAGCTATTAGATTGTATACCTTAAACAAACACATTGTTATATGTCAATTATACATCAATAAATCTAGAGAAAAATAAAATAATAGTTGTTCACAAACTAGATCTTGTTAATGTGTTAGCAAAGCATATATATTCTGTTACAAATTTATTTGTTATTGATAAATTTATTTTGAGGAAACATTGATTTATAACAATAAATACATTTCAGTGTATAACAATGTGTTTCACTTTTATAATTAACTATCTGTATATTCTATAACATAATTATCACCCAAAGTCTAATTATTCATCCATCACCACATCTTGATCCTCTATCTTCATTTCATCTACCCTTCAACCTTCTTCCTCTCTGGTAACCTCCAGTCCGTATTCTCTCTCTACGAGTTCATTTTTGTTTATTCTGTTCCTTTACCTCCCACAAATGAATGCAACCAGAAGGTATTTGTATTTCTCCTTCTGACTTTTGCACTTCGTGTGGTCCATCCAAGGTCTATCCCTGTTGTCATAGGTGGCAACATATTCATCTGTTATTTTTTTTAAAGATTTATTTATTTATACATACAAGCTGGGGTACAGGCCAGAGGCATGGGGAGGCGAGAGGGTTCCCAGAGACAGAGTAGGGAGCATAACAGGCAGATCAGAAATACACTGCTGAGGGGAGCAGCGGGTGAGGCAGGAGAGGTCTGCGCACCATGTGGGATTCTCCCCAGCTGGGTGTCGAACTCGCATCGCGCTCTGCTGACAGCTCCACAGCACAGCGCTCAACCGCTGCGCCACCAGAGAGGCCCCTCATCTGTTTTTAACAGCTGAGTAGTATTACATTATATGTATGAACCAGGTTTTTTTTGTTCACTCATTCATCAATGGTCAATTAGCAAGAAAAAGAAATATGAAATCTTGCAATTTGTAAAGGAATATAGATTGGTGCAGCCACCAGACAAAAAGGTCTGGAAATTTCTCAAAGAAATTAAAATGGAATTAGCTTATGATCCAACTATTCAGCCTCTGGGCATTTCCCCAAAAAATTATGAATGAGATAATCTGAAAGGACATATCTTTTCTGATGTTCGTTGCAGCATTATTTACAATATCAAACATATGGAAGTAAGTTTATTTTTAAAACATCTTGCTGAACATACTTCAGAATTATTTGTTTCCATCATAACCCAATGTAATTATTTTATGCATTTAAACACAAAGGAAATTAACAATCACCACAAAAATGCAGATAATCTACTTAAAATAGTCCTGGGTGAGATTTTAATGAATGCCTAAATTTTAGGCTCAGAATAGATTTTTGTAATAGATTTTTGCTTAGATCATTTGAAAAATTATTAAATCATTGAGCATTTCACTTTGGATTCTTTTCACTTTGTTGTTCATTTTACATTTTTTCTAATTTCTAGTACTTTTCTTTGTTTTTCAATGATAGACCCTCCTTTTAAAGTGGGGTATAAATTTAAGTAAAATATTTGAATGCTTCACAGACTTTGTTACATTTTTTCACTAGATGTGATGAGAATTCCTAACAACAGAATGGGTTGATTCGCCATTCTAATTAGACCATTGTAGAACTTAATTTGCTGTACTGTAATCACCATGCTTTTTTATATTCTCTTTCAATTCAAATGCAAAATTTAAAGAGGAAAGTTATACTGAAGCAAAGACTCGTCAGTTAGAAACATCTGGCGACCTAAAGTTTGAGGTGTAGAGTCAAAATTTAGCTAGAAAAAAATGTATACATTTTCTTTATCTGAACTTGACACTAGAATGCATGCCCCCATATTTCCCCATATTTTTTATAATATCGGTCATTCTTTACAATACAGGAATTACTATCAATTGGATAATATCCAGACAAACATGTTAGAAAATTTACTTTCATCTTAATGTTGCCTTCATTTCTTTAAAGTTTATTGTATGATATCAAAAAGATAATAAGAGCCATACCCTAATATTAAACTGCTCAGAGTTCTGGCATAAGGAACTGACAGACTAGTAAATTCTATTTAATGTGATAAATAAAACAGATATGTATGTCAAGGGTATCGTGGGCTAACATAAAGGGACATAAAGTTTGCTCTTGGTGAAAGAAAAAGGAATTAACAGATTATTTATTCCCCCAGATCATTTGGGATGACGATTGAGTTAAACCCATTGCAAAATAGAATTTCAGTGATAGGAACTAAACAAAGCATCTTAACTCAAAAAAGGAAGTAGGTAGTTGCCAGTAGAGATCATAAAATTATCATAATTGTCTTTACTTTTTCTGTAAACTAGGATACAAAAGGAAATCTAGTTAGTTAGATTAGCTTTTTTTTTTTAAGATTTTTTATTTTTTTTTTATTTATACATACAAGCTGGGGTACAGGCCAGAGGCATGGGGCGGCGAGAGGGTTCACCAGAGACAGAGCGGGGAGCAGAACAGGCAGATCAGAAATACACTGCTGAGGGGAGCAGCGGGCAAGGCAGGAGAGGTCTGCTGCGCCATGTGGGATCCTGGCTGGGCGTCGAACTCGCATTGCCGCTGCCGACAGCTCCACAGCGCAGTGCTTAACCGCTGCGCCACCAGGGAGGCCCTAGATTAGCTTTTCTTAATGGGCATTCCATTAGGTACTTTATTCAAAATGATGTTCCTGGAAACATATGAACTTTGATTAAAATGTTGAGGAAATATAGCACACAGTGTCCCTAACTTTGAGATGATATATATTAGACTTAGTTAATAGTAATGAAAATTGCACTAACTTGATGGCAAATAGCCTTCATTAATACCCAAGGAACCAATACCTCAGGAACATACTTTGGAAATGCTGGCTTGATAATATTCATTTGTAATACCTACCATAACCCATACACATATATGATCACATTTTCTTGGTTAATTCATTATTTTGAGTGACATTATCAGATTGAAGTTTTAAAAAATTGAAAAAATAGATGAAATAAAAACAAAACTATTAAGAAGATAATTTAAAACACCTATTTTATGGTACAGCAATTTCTTTTGTAATATTAGCGACATTATCTAAATTCTTTGCTAATTCAAGTTTAAGGAGAAGATGCAATAAATAGAATTATTTTAAAATATTGAGGAGAGTTGGCATTTTGAATGCTAAAAATGGTCTTTGGCAGATAAATTAAAGCTATTGATAATTTATTTTATAATGAAAAATGAGACTACTGACATAACAATTGTCACGATTGCTATAATGGTAATTATACAATTGTGAGAATTACCAAAATGCTATGATATATGCAATCCATACATTCACTTGAAAACCTCAGAAGTTTATTTCCTTATTCTAGATATTTTTTTTCTGAAGTAGAATAATAGCGAGTCTACTAATGAATATTTTTTTAATATTTCTGATTAATAAACAGAACTTTGATAGAGAGACAAATTTTAAAAAAAAACTTGCCAGTGTGACTGGAATTCTTTTATTGTGAAAAAGAAAACTGATTCAGAGGAAAAAATATTCAACCTTAAAGTTAATGATATATTTCAAATAATTGCTCCATTTTCTACTTATAGAAATTTTGAAAAAAAGGTGGAAAGAAAATTGGTTTCAAAAAATTGTTAGGTTTAAGGAAATATTTATTCAATAAAAAATGAAAAGCCATCTAAATTTTATAGTTAAATATTAATTTCCTTACAAATAAGAAAAAGTATTCCTTATTGGAGAAAGAGCAATTTTAACTGAATTGAAAGGAAACTAATGTTATAACTAAAATCATTTTAATAAAATAAAAAAGACCTTCAGAAAAGATGGGAGTTCTTTTAGACTAGAAAAATACAGTACAATTTGCGGTCACATTGGAGGTCAAATACAAATTATAAACTATGTTAGAAACTGAGAACACTGAACTAAATGATTTTCATTGTATTATCTGCTTAAGAATTTGGTGCCAGAAAGTGAATAGTTGAGTCATTTTATAAACACAAACACACACACACGGGTATATACATATACACATACATATTATATATTATAGCTACGTACTATAGATATCTATACTATGTAAAATATATGTGCATATATCTACATATATTACATGCTAAATACTTAGATATATTTATATATCTTAACTAATATTTCTTGCGAAGGTATGTCTAATAAAAAGTCAAGAAAAATAGGAGCTGGACCACATAATTGAATACATGGATAATTATATTATTCCTGCATAAACATCATATTTTATATTTTTCTTAGTAAGATTTTCCAATTTTGTCATCAAATTAATTTTGTATTTTCTTAGGAGGAATTTGAAATTTAAAATGCATATCTTATTGAAGGTATATGTAAAATATTGGCAAATGATATACGTCGGTGCTTCAATCAATATTTTGGTCAATGTTCAAATCATTCCGAACTATGTCCAATTTCTTCTTTTAAATTTGATTGTGCTGCAAGTATTCAATTCTATCTCAAAGTGGTGCTTCGTTGGATATTTTCCCAACCTGCTGTGATATTAAGCTAGGCAGGTCATACAAATGACTGCCAGCAACTGAAATTGGCATGTATTTCAAATGGTTATGAAGGGGATTGGCTGACTTGAAATCCACCTGAGGGGGCCTAACAATTTTCAAGCCATTAACTCAAGTCTTCCTCCCATGGAGAAAATCAGGAGATGGTCTCTAAGACTGTGGTAACAAAACAAAAATATTGTCCAATTATTTTGCAAAATTAGCTTGCATTTTCTTCCTAAATTTCTTATACTCCTTGAATGTGTTCCATGCAGTAAAAGAACATGGTGGATCCAAAATTCTATTTTGAGACATTCTTGGTAATCTGCAGAAACTCTCAAATGCTAGCCAACTGGACACTGTAGTAGTCTCAAAATTATTTGACTTTTGCTTTATTATTGATGTTCAAATGCCAGTAACCGAGGTGTTCATTATGCATAGCACTCTTTAATGTTCTGAATTAAATTGAATAATCAACTCAACCTTTTATAGAAACAGAGCTTGGACTTATAAATGGTATTTCTATTGTCTGTGACCCTCAAGAATTAGACTTTTGGAAACACTCATCATGATGATTTATTTCCTCTCAGCTCTTCTTTTTTTTTTTAAGATTTATTTATTTATACATAAAAGCTGGGGTACAGGCCAGAAGCATGGGGTGGCAAGAAGGTTCACCAGAGACAGAGTGGGGAGCAGAACAGACAGATCAGAAATACACTGCTGAAGGGAGCAGCGGGCGAGGCAGGACAGGTCTGCCGTACCATGTGGGATTCTTGCCGGCTGGCTGTCAAACTCGAATCGTGCGCTGTCGACAGCTCCACAGTGCAATGCTCAACTGCTGTGCCACCAGGGAGGCCCTTCTCAGCTCTTCTTAAAGTTAGTGAATCACAGTAAAATTCTTCAAGTTAGAATAATCGCAATAATAATGATAAAATGATATTATGTTTTTGTCTGAATAATTTAGATTAAGTGTAGTCTATATAACTCTTTCATTTAATCACTAGAAAGCAGCTGATAATCATATTACGTGAAAAACATATTGAGTCATTAGCATTACCAGTGCTCAATTAAACATTTAAATGTATTATCAGTGAAACACTTGGATATATATTAGAATTTTTTGTACTGGTATTTATTATATGCTCAATATATGTTACTAGTAGTGCAAGATACAGAAGATATAAAGGTAAACAAAGCAGGTTTTTTTTTATAAAACTTATATTTTAACCAAGGAGATAAACAAGAAAAAAAATACATAATTGTGTTGACGCAGAACAAACGAGTAAGTCATCCACTTACCTGTTTCCAGTGGTTGGCAAGCATTCACCTATGGATTACAAATGACTGTATAATACTTTGGAAAGGCCCCTGGTATGCAGCTGGATGTTAAATGTTTGCAAATATAGCCAACAAGCTTTTCCTCATGCAAAGATGTCTCTGTCTCTTTCTTATGAGGCTCTAGTCACCTGGGAAATTTTGGTTTGTTATTAATTGTTTAGAAAAACTAAGAGAAGCATCATTTTATGCCAGTCATTGTATATTATATGAAATTCATTAAACACATTATGTGGGGGACATCTGTAATCACTGAAACTAAAGCCTGCAGCTCCTTTTAATTCTCATTAATAGACATATGAACTATTGTATAGAAAGAATTCTGAGGGAAGAAAAATTGTATGGTTTACTGAGAACCGCACAGCTGTTAAGTGAGAATAGTTATATGTGACTCCAGATACTGTAAGGAGTGTATTTAATTATTTGTCTATGATTGCAATTAAAAATGTATTGAAACATAAATGAAAGAGGAAAATCTAATACTGCCATGGTTAGAAGAAAATTGAGTAAAATAAAATGGGAAAATGTGATTTAAATCTTGCTTTTTCCCAAAGTAACTCGAAAAGAGGGAAATATTTTTAAAAGTAAAGGTATCTACATGATAAATATGGGAAAACAGAGTTACTGGTTAAACCCAGAAGTTATCAACTCCAGAATTTACAAAATAGTAAAGGAAAGAAATAAAACAATTTATTACACATTCTTGACTATATTGTCTCCTTATGGAACAACAGAGGACCTGGAATGAAAGCAAAACAAAACTACAAAAAAGATGTAGACTGCACAAGAGTAGGTGTTAACATTTTTAATAATACAATTTGAACAATTGTATCATGAATAATATTAATTTAAAATCACATGGGAAGTGTCATGGCATTTATTTTTCTGCCCAACAGGGGAATCCAATTTCACTTAGACTCAACCTGAAATATAGTATTACTGTTTCAAAGCAAAATGGATGCATCCGTCCTCTTATACTACAGTAGTAGTAGAGCACAATGCTGATCAGGCAGGATACAGAAGCAAGTAGCCAGAGAACAAAGAAGACATATTAGAAAAGGACTAATACTCTTCATTAACAATCAGAGAACCCATTTTCTATTAATATTGGCAGATCTTTGGGATATATACTCCAGAAATAATACTTCTTTAATAATAAAATTGACTATATATACAATAAAATATAAATCAATATCTTTAATGCACTCTGTTTTGAGAATGAAATACCAACATTTTCATTTTCAGAGACTTTGGCAATAAAAAAATTCAATTATTCATTAAAAATAAAGAAATAGGGCCTCCCCGGTAGCGCAGCGGTTGGGCGCTGTGCTGGGGAGCTGTTGGCCGCGGACGATGCCGGTTCGATGCCCTGCCGGGAGAATCCCACATGGTGTGGCAGACCTCTCCTGCCTCACCCACTGCTCTCCTCAGCAGTGTATCTCTGATCTGCCTGTTCTGCTCCCCACTCTGTCTCTGGTGAACCCTCTCGCCGCCCCACGTTGCTGGCCTGTACCCCAGCTTGTATACATAAATAAATTAAAAAATTCTTAAAAAAAAAAGAAATAGAAGAATTATAGGCTGAGCCCCAGTCTTCAAACAATGAAAGAGAGGTAATTAGAATATGCCTACTAGGATATCTGCTTGACTCTATTGGAGTAACTGGTATTAAGCTAGTTCTTCTACATGAACAACAAGGACACTGGAGAAAATATATAAAATAACCACTTACATAAACTGGAAAAAAAAAGAGCATAAACCTGTGTCTATGATAAAAAAACAACAATGAGGTGAATGTACAGTATCTTATTTGTTTCTTGGTACTGTTTATTTTTGTTGCTGTTTTGTCTATCTGGAAGCATTTACTGCATTCCCAGCACAGAAAGAGTGAACCCATATCAGAATTTTGCAGCTTTACTGAATTGAGGAAAGGAAGAATATAGAGTTATCTGGAATTTGAGGAGCTTAAATCCTGTTTTTAACTCTAAGCTACACATGTAGAGAGTGATACTTAATGAGGTCATGCAAAGAATAATGACTAGGAACCTGTGTACCAGAAAAGGATTAACTACCAAGGAACTATAATCAAAAGAACTCTTAGATTTTACATAATAGGAAGAATTTATCATATAAACAGTGTGTAGTATCTCTTTTGAATATATGCAGCTTTCAGCAGAGATACAGAAAGGCCATAAATAAGGTGAAGGACCAAACTAATCCTAAAGCAAGGAATACTTTATACTTGTCTGCATAGAGCTTAAAAATGAGCCTCAAAGGATCAAAGTGATCTAATATATTAAGTGCTTGCCAAAACAGAACTCAACACTCTTTTCAAAGGAAGAATGTAAAATCTGGGTACTCAACATTTATAATGTCCACTATGCAATACAAACTTCTAGACACATGAACAGGCAGAAACATGTTTCCCATAACCAAGAATGTGTATGTATGTGTGTGTGTATACATATACATATATGTGTGTGTGTGTATACATATACATATATATATATATATAATTAAATATTATCAAAACCCATATATGAAAGCAATTGTGGGATAGGAAGACTAGACTAGGTGATATTTTCATGTCTAGTATTCTTATTCCACAAATATGAACATAATCAAGATATAAATGAAGACAATAAGAACCAAGCGAGATTATAGACCTGAAAAATACAAAACTTCACTATGGATAAATAGTAGACATTACAGAAAAAATGGGTAAGCCTGTGAATTTTAATACAGAGTGACAGACACTTTACATATTGATTTTTTTATAGCAAAAGAATACCAAAAGAAAAAACAAAACAAAAAACACCAGCGTTTTCATAGTCTGTGGTAAAATATATAATAATCCACAAATGGCTTAATGAAAATTCCAGAAGGAGAGGATTTGGAGGAAAGGACATAGAAGTTATCTGAAGTAATAATGGACAAAATTTTTTCACGTTCAATTAAAAATTAAAGTGGACATAACTGAGAACTCAAGATAAATACAAAGACAATAATATCACGGTACAATATAATAAAGCCTCTGAAAAATAATTCTAACAGACATAAAAAACAACAGCATCAAAAACAACCAGAAAATGCAGTGGAACAAGGACAGTCCATTCAATAAATGGTGCTGGGAAAACTGGACAGCCACATGCAAAAAAATGAAGCTAGACTACTACCTCATACCCTGCGCAAAAGTCAACTCAAAATGGATAAAATACCTGGATGTAAGACCTGAAACCATAAAATGTGTAGAAGAAAATATAGGTGAAACGCTACACGACATACATCTCAGCAAAATCTTGAAAGACTCATCCCCCAAAGCGAAGGAAGTGAAAGACAAGATAAACAGATGGGATTACATCAAACTAAAAAGCTTCTGTGTACAGCAAAAGGGACATTAACCAAAACTAGCAGACACCCTACCAACTGGGAAAAGATCTTCCCACACAATACATCTGATGAAGGACTGATAACAAAAATTTACAAGGAACTCACACAACTCAACAAAAACAAAGCCAATAACCCAATCAAAAAATGGGCAGAAGAGCTCCAAAGGCACTTCTCCAAAGAAGAAAAGCAAATGGCCAACAGATACATGAAAAAATGCTCAACATCACTTATAATCAAGGAAATGCAAATCAAAACCACTCTGAGATACCACCTCACACCTGTGAGGATGGCACACATTAAAAATACAGGCAACAACAAATGCTGGAAAGGATGTGGAGAAAAAGGAACTCTTCTACACTG